>ML306463.1:0-80552 GCA_005239505.1 Nicotiana paniculata | reverse complement strand
CTTTCAGCAAAAAAGATGGTTCTTGCACAGAAGAAGATTGGTTTTCTTGGAATGCATTTTATCAAAGGTGTATACAGTCCAGGGCCACATATATCTCAAGAACTGCTCCACTTTCCAGATACCAGCTTCACAACAAAGCAGATCCAACAGTTCTTGGGTATAGTAAATTATGTGAGAGATTTCATATCAAATATTTCTACATGCATTTCTCTTCTTACATACATGCTCAAGAAAAATGTTCCATTATGGGGAAAGAAGCAAGATGAAGCATNCATGCATTTCTCCACTTACAGACATGCTCAAGAAAAATGCTCCATCATGGGGAAAGAAGCAAGATGAAGCAGTCAGGGAAATAAAGGAGATTTAAAAAAATGTCAAGTCCCTCTACATCCCTTCAGACGGTAAGAAAATATTGAAAACTGATGCCAGCAATGAATACTGGAGTGCCGTTCTATTTAAAGAAAACGATGGCCAGAGAAAAATATGCGGAAATGCTAGCGGAAGGTTCAAAGAGGCGGAGCAACATTATCACTCCACATTCAAGGAAATACTTGCAGTAAAAAATGGAATCAAGAAATTCAATTTTTTCCTGATTCACACAGAATTTCTGATAGAAATGGATATGAAGGCTTTCCCAAAGATGATCCAGTTGAATGCAAAAATTATTCCCAATCCGCAAATTCTCAGGTGGGTTCAATGGTTCTCTCCATACAAGTTCTAAGTCAAGCACCTCCAAGGAAAGAATAAAATTCTCGCAGATTTTCTATCTGGACAAGAAGAATTTTCAAGGAGATTTTCCTCGGCAAAGCTGAAGCCTAAGCAAAACCTAACCAATCAGATTTTCATGTTCTCAAATATATCGGGAACAAGTTAGTTGAAGCCAATAGATCATCCACCGGAGTTGTTCAACCTCATGGATCCTTTTGATCCGTCAATTATTATGGAAAGAAGGACTTATTATGAGCTTCAATTTTTCCGGCAACACGGAGGATCAATTCTCAAGCCATATGGGGTCAATTCAGAATATCCTTTCTGCCATATATTCATAGCTCAAGTGAGGGATTTTCCACAAGAATTATTATGGTTTTTCTGGTACATGTGCCATCAGTACTACATTTTCATGGAATTCAAGTGCAATGTCTTCAAAGATTTTGACAACATTGAACCAACTCTTAAAGTGTTTCTATTATGGTTCAAGTCTAGAAGATATTGGAAAAAATGTTTCAATGATTCCTACAATGCAAAGGTATTCTTGTTTCACAGGCCAATGAAGATTATTAATGGAAAAGTCCAGGCACAAGCAGAGTCGTCATTCTGGTGGAAACTTCCCGTCNCAACATTGAACCAGCTCTTAAAGTATTTCTATTATGGTTCAAGCCTAGAAGATATTGGATAAAATGTTTCAATGATTCCTACAATGCAAAGATATTCATGTTTCACAGGCCAATAAAGATTATTAACGGAAAAGTCCAGGCACAAGCAGAGTCATCCTTCTGGTGGAAACTTCCCGTGTCCATTTTATCCATGGAAGAAGAATACAGTGAAGCACAGAGAGTTATCTTCCAGCAAAACAGGTGCATCCCGAAAGAAATATGGCCAAAAGATTGGGCAAGTTGGAATTATACCAGCACTCATCCTCACTGGGAAAAAGTCCGAGAAGCAGCAAAGGAATATCAAACTCCGTATGAAATCATCCGGGAAAAGATCACGCAAGAAAGTAGGATGAACAGAGCCAGCCCATCCTTTCGGAGGGATGAACAGAGCAAGAGACTCCAAGTAAGCAAACTATATCATAGATACGAAAGTTTTCCTACAAAAGGCCTGGCTATTGCCAAGCTACAGTAATAGTTAATTTGCTTGTAGTTGCAACAATTTTCCTACCAAAGGGGCTGGCTTCAACAACCCCTAAGTGACGGATTGCCAAGCTACACAACTCGGAAAACTGTTGTCCTAAAATCAACCCGACTGTTACAACTCAAAAAACATTCATACTACAACAAGCTAGCTTTCTTAGAGTATTCTTACTCTATTTTCATACATGGACCGACCTTTCCATCCATTCAAAAGAAAGAACAAGAAGGAAATTTAGAAGGAACTCATATGTAGTATATCACAAAGGTTTAGAAAGGTTACAAGATAATCTTACAACTACTAAAAGACCTCCTTTATATAGGACTATGAGGTTATTACAAGACAAACCTGCATTAAATAGAACCTATCTTATATGGCAAACTTATCTACAAGTAGGTCCCTTTTTACATGTGAAGGACCTTAGGAAAAACCAACTAAAAGCTCCTGGAATCATGTGACAGGGGTGAAATATACATGGTTTTGGCATGTGATAGGTTGTGGGAGCATGTGAAAATAGTGTGCTGCAGGTGATGAAGCATGTGAAAACATGTGAAGGCATGTGAAAGTGGGAACCAGCTGGTTTGCAAGGATGTGAAATTTTGTCTTGGCAGGGGTAGATGATTTTAGGGTTTTTTGGTAGGTAATGTAGGATTATGGTGAGATTAACAAGGATTTAGATAATTGATCTTCCTGGTCTGTCTTCTAGGCATCCTTTCAGAGATCTTGTATAGTAACACCTGGAATTTGTCGGTTCTTTCTCGGCATGTTCCTTCTCCTTTGGATTGTAGGATGTGATCCGTAACCTTATTCTGGAGATGTCTTACGTAATCTTTTCCCGGATGATTTCATACGGAGTTTGATATTCCTTTGCTTCTTCTCGGACTTTTTCCTAGTGAGGATGAGTGCTGGTATAATTCCAACTTGCCCAATCTTTTGGCCATATTTCTTTCGGGATGCACCCGTTTAGCTGGAAGATAACTCTCTGTGCTTCACTGTATTCTTCTTCCATGGATGAAATGGACAAGGGAAGTTTCCACCAGAATGACGACTCTGCTTGTGCCTGGACTTTTCCGTTAATAATCTTCATTGGCCTGTGAAACATGAATACCTTTGCATTGTAGGAATCATTGAAACATTTTATCCAATATCTTCTCGACTTGAACCATAATAGAAACACTTAAAGAGCTGGTTCAATGTTGTCAAAATCTTTGAAGACATTGCACTTGAATTCCATGAAAATGTAGGACTAATGGCACATGTACCAGAAAAACCATAATAATTCTTGTGGAAAATCCTTCGCTTGAGCTATGAATATATGGAAAAAAGGATATTCTGGATTGACCCCATATGGCTTGAGAATTGATCCTCCGTGTTTACGGAAAACATGAAGCTCAAATTAAGTCCTTCTTTCCATAATAATTGACGGATCAAAAGGATCCATGAGGTTGAACAACTCTGGTGGATGATCTGTTGGCTTCAATGAACTTGTTCCCGATATATTTGAGAACATGAAAATCTGATTGGTACGGTTTTGCTTAGGCTTCAGCTTTGCCGAGGAAAATCTCCTTGAAAGTTCTTCTAGTCGAGATAGAAAATCTGCGAGAATATTATCCTTTCCTTTGAGGTGCTTGACTTGAAACTTGTATGGAGAGAACCATTGAGCCCACCTGAGAATTTTCTGATTGGGAATAATTTTTGCATTCAATTGGATCATCATTGGGAAAGCCTTCATATCCATTTCTATCAGAAATTCTGTGTGAATCAGGAAAAAATTGAATTTCTTGATTCCATTTTTTACTGCAAGTATTTCCTTGAATGTGGAGTGATAATGTTGCTCCGCCTCTTTGAACCTTCCGCTAGCATATCCACATATTTTTCTCTGGCCATCTTTTTCTTCAAATAGAACGGCACTCCAGTATTCATTGCTGGCATCAGTCTGTAGTATTTTCTTACCGTCTGAAGGGATGTAGAGGGACTTGACATTTTTTGAAATCTCCTTTATCTCCCTGACTGCTTCATCTTGCTTCTTTCCCCATGATGGAGCATTTTTCTTGAGCATGTATGTAAGAAGAGAAATGCATGTAGAAATATTTGATATGAAATCTCTCACATAATTTACTATACCCAAGAACTGTTGGATCTGCTTTGTTGTGAAGCTGGTATCTGGAAAGTTGAGCAGTTCTTGAGATATATGTGGCCCTGGACTGTATACACCTTGGATAAAATGCATTCCAAGAAAATCAATCTCCTTCTGTGCAAGAACCATCTTTTTTGCTGAAAGCATGATTCCGTATTGTGTTATTAATGCCTCAAACTGACGAAGCAAAATGACATGTTCCTCCATTGTATTGCTAAATAACAGGATGTCATCAATGTAAACCAAAGAGGTATGGAGGATGGGCTGGAATATTTTTATCACGGCTTTTTGGAACAATGAGGGTGCAGTTTTTAATCCGAAGGGCATGACCTTCCACTGGAAGTGATGATCAGGGATGCAAAAACCAGTTTTGGGTCTTTCTTCCGGGTGAATTCCAAATTGCCAAAATCCAGATTTTAAATTAAACTTGGAAAAATATTTGGCCTTGGCTAAGTGGGAGAAAAGAGTGAGTTTATTTGGAATAGGGAATTTATCATCTTGGAGGAAATGGTTAAGTGGCTGGTAATTAATGACTAACCTGAGTTTTCCTCTTGTTTGCTCAGCTCTTTTATTGACATAGAATGCTTCGCATGCCCACTGTGAATCGGATGGCTCTATTAGATCAAATTCCAAAAGTTCTTCACATTCTTTCTTTGCAAGCTGGAGATGATCTGGATTCATGCCTGAATGACTTGCTTTTGTTGGATTGATGTTTTCATTCTTCTTGAAAGGGAGCTTGATGAAAAATTCTTCATTTTTCCATAACGGTCTTTTATCTTTCTTCATGAAATCCTTGTTGGATTCTGCACATGAATGCTCAATGAGATTCTGCTCAATCTCCTTGATTTGTTCGTCGTCGATGATTTGGAATAGCCTTGGAATATCAGAATAAGGTTTGAACTGCTTCTTAAAAGCTATTCCGTGAGCCTTGATCTGGAGTTGATCTTTGAGTTGTCTGTAAATGTCGAATCCAACAATAAGATCTTTTCCTGGTACATCAGATCCTATAAGCTTGGCCCTGTACTTCAATCCTGGAAAGAACTCGATTGTGATCGGATGCTTTGTGATGACAGTGGTCAGTGGTAGTCAGAATTCCATTTGATGCAGTGTTGAAATCCTTCAAGTGCGGCACCCATTGGAATTCACATTAGGATTTATGAGTGAGGAAGTAGCTCCAGTGTCGATGAAAGCAATAACTCGAATCGGTCGATCCCATTTGGATGAATAGACTTTGACTTCTATTTGAGGAACAACTGCGAGTGCGTTGATCTCCTCTTGGGCTTCGATCTGTGGTTCTGAAATTTGGTAGTTATCATTGCCTTGATCTTCATAGATATCCAGAGAGAAAAGAGTTTCTTCATTAGGTTCATCATCCACAGAGAATATAGATTCAAGGTCCTCCTCTTTTCCGAGATGTATGCCAATGTAATCTTCAATCTCTTGAAGGAGTTTAACAGATCTTCTTGATTGAGGACAGTTTTTTGCGAAATGTCCAATCTTGTGGCAAATAAAGCATCTGTTCTTCTTGTGGAAATTTTCCTGCCTTCTGCGTCTAAAATATTTTGTGCGTCTCTTGGACCTTGGTTTTCCATATGGAATTCTTGGCCATCTGAAACTCCTGAATCCTTTGTATCGCCTAGATGTTTTGCAAGAACTTCCTGATCCAGTGATCAGGTCGGATCTGCGACATGCTTTGTTAAGCGCTGGATTGTGTTGGATAATTTGTTTTAGGGCTGAGCGCTTTGTGCAAATGTCCTCCAGTGCTACAAAAATAGCTTGTCTAATGTAGCTGACTTGTGGTACTGTTATTGATTAAAACTTTTCTTCAATGATGGTCATGGTTCGGCTTGCTAACATCTTTGGAAGGGAAGAAACAAAGGCTTGCTTTAGGTTGATGTCTCCACCGATTTCAAAGTATATCTTTGCCATTTTTTGAAAATGTCTGTCGATGTCATTTCTTTCGAGTGACACACACTTCATCTCGAAGAGTTGTCTTCGCATTTTCTCCTGTCTTTGGCTAGTATCTCCGCAGAAAACTTCATGTAGGATTCTGATGTTGAAGGCAAAATCCTGGGATGTAAGAAAAGTATTTTTATCTTGAATCCTAAGTGAATTCCACCAATACCTAAGGATTCCTGAGAACCGTGAAGTTAGTTTTGACAGGATGATATACTTTTCTCGTTCCCCAAAATTTTTGGTCACCATCAAAGTATAGAAGTCTTGGATTCTTTGAGGACATTTTGAAACTTTGACGTCGTCTAAGGTGAAAGTGTGGAAGCCAGTTCCAACTGGTTTTGACGCCATGGGTTCCTGTCTTCTTTCTGGTATCGGTTCACCTGTCATGCCTTCTTGTTCCTCCTCTACTTCAGATATTTCTGGATCTCTTGGTTGACTCACAAATATCGGGGGATCATCTTCTTCGGAAGAGTTTTCTGTGGAATCATTCCTTGATTGAGAGCTTTCGTCCATTGTATCATTGTCAGAGGAATTTAAAGATTCTGACCATGTAGTATCTCCTTCTGACATGTTTCTTGGCTGGGAGACATAGAAGTCCGGAATCTTCTGATCAGAAATCATTAGATTTTCAGGGTTGGACCCCTTTGAACTTTCTCCTTGGTCTCGCCTTTTCTTTGTTTGTTTCTTGGCTGCAAGTGCATCTTTCCTTTCCCAAACCATTTTTGCAATGTCGAATTCAGTTTCTTCTTTTGAGGGTTGGATGAAAGAGATAGGATGGTGTGAGGTAGTAGGAAAAGTAGAAAAGGTGTTGTCCATTTTTGGTGGGGAATATGCTTGTGTTGACATGGGGTAGAAGGTAGGTTTTGAAGAGAAAAGTTGGGTTTTTTGTGACTCAAAACGATCATTTCTCAAAGGTTGGATCTGTTCCTTGAGTGAAATCATCTCTTTTTGTTGTTGCTGAAAGAACTGGAAAGTGAAGTTCCTAGCGGACAAATCTCATATTGTAAATTCNTGTTTCTACTTTGCTCATCAACTTGTTTTGTGTATGGGCCACATTTTTTATGGTGTTGCCAATATTATTGAGCACTTTGTTTTGGCAGATGGAATTTTCTGATTGCCAGTTCATTGTCGCCTCGATGTCACTTGTTGGGGGTTTTTCTCCAGAAGGTAATACTATGTTTTTCTTGGGGATTTTTGGAGCATGGCTGATACCTTCATTTTCAAAAGGTTGGAATAGAGGAAAATCTTGGGTATGGCTGGAACTTGAAGGGCTCATCATGAATATTTGTGGGTGTGTGGATTTTTGGGTTGATGGAGTTTTAGGTTTAGGTGGTTTATTGGATTCTGGGGTGATTTCACTATCTTCCCAACTTGGAGTGAAGTTTTTTGGTAATTTTGGCCATTCTTGGGGTTTGTAGCTGACAAGAAATTCATATTTTCCTGGACGGCTCAATGAACCAATTGAAGGGTCTTTATTTTCATATCTGGCTCGGAATTGCTTTTCAGTAGCTTTCCCCTTTTTATTGGATGTTTGTTTGGGCTTGTTGAGGCCAAATCTTTCCCAGTGACGCCGGTGGTGTTCATCATATTCTCCAATTGGATCTTCCAAACAATCTTGGCAATCGCAATCGAGATCCCAAGGGCAGTGTCCCGTAAAGGGGAATTTGTACCACCAAACTCTTTTTCCTTCTTTGTCGAAATGTTGACACCAGCCATGTTATTCCATGATGGTTTATATATTCCGGAAAAGTTCTCTTTCAGGGTCAGGGTCATGATATTTTTCTTTGGGTTGGATCATTTGGCAAGAAAATATGGTTTTATTTGGTTTTTTGAGATGGGAATGGTCAAAACTTATCGAAACGGTTTTATCATTTCTTTTGGTAAAACTTGCCTCACCAAATTTTAGAGGTTCTTCTGGTTCCCTTAACTTTTCATAATTTGTGATCCAGGAATCAGTAAGAATTTTGACAAGGTCATCTCTGGAAATTTGTCTGGGTATTTGGGTGCACATGGTGTTTCCTTTGGTAGCATCAATATTCAAGAGTAAAGCATTTTCTCCTCCGGGAAGGCATAGATCCATGGCATGATTTTGGACCCGCCACGCCATTTGGTGATGAAGAGTGGCTTGGATAGAATCTTTGGCTTGTGGGGCACCTTGAATTTGGACTTGGATTTTTAGTGCTTCGGTTAAGTATGGATAAAAAACGGACATGTTGAAATTTGGAAAGATAGTTATGAAGACACTCCCTGCATTTAAGGTAACTTCCGCAGTACCCAAATTTGCATGTTGGTACTCCAAGTATCTTGTATCTAGAAGAGAAAGTCGGGCAACAACAGGTTGACCTTTTCTTCCATGATAAGTGAGAGCAATTCGGATAGCACCAAAATGGATATGGGTGAAACCGTGATCTCTCCATTGTCTGGGAAAATCATCTGGAATTTGGAGGGTAATAAACTGTTCCTCTCGAGTAGCAAGAATAGGATGCTGGTCAAGTTTTGAGGCAGCAACATATTCTTTGACTCCTTTTGGTTTGTGTTGGACTAAGGAACGGATTTGGGTACATGGTGCAAATGATTTTTTTGCAAAATCTGAGTAAGGGTTTATTAGGGGAAGTTCAGTGAAAGATACTTTATGTTCATCGGGTAGGATATCAACTTCATAGAGGTAATCATATTTTTTGGACAAGGTTTTATATAGAGTAGGAGACATATTCATTTTTGCTAGGGAAGAGGATGATGGAAACGACTCAGACATATTTAGCAAACTGTTCCTCCCTCCGAAAGGATGGGCTGGCTCTGATACCACAGTAGGATGACCATAGCAAGAGACTCCAAGTAAGCAAACTATATCATAGGAATGGACTATAAAGTTCTCGTATTTTTTCATGTGATGGCATGGTAGATGTGGTGTTTTATGTGGGATTGAGATATAAATGTGGTAGGTCACAATTTAGTTTTGGAGGGAAGGTCATATATTCGTAGGTAGTATGAACGTTCTCGGGTGACTAAGTAAGTGATGGTACTATTTGGTATGGTTTGAAGTGTACATTTCAGAAAAGGCAATGTGTTTTGATTTATGGATACTCCATTGGTACTGCGACACTCTCCTGGTTGATCGACTGTTGATATTCAACTTTTTCATGAGGCAAAGAAGAATTGTAAAAGTATTCCGCGTGGGATGATCGTGTGTATGAGATGCATTGATGATTCAGGTGGTGGAGTTGAGATCAGATATGGTGATTCATATATTCTATGGATTTGGAGACTTGGAGTTCTAAGAAACAGGTTATTTCGTGGTTGTGGACTGTGAAGATGTGGGAAAAGCTAGCCAGATCATAGTATGTGTTATGATTCAGTAATTGTAGACTTTTAGAGGGTTATTTAACTATTTTTTGGTGTCTCGAGCTGATTCGTGGATCCATTATTAGGCCCAGTTAGGATGTGCACTCTACACCGAGTCGGACTGATTGGCTCCATAATGATACTGTTGAGGGATGTACCATTAAAATGTTGCTGAGCTCATTCGTGTTCTGAAATTTTCATGAGTTACTCTTCTATGCTACGAGGTTTTGTGATTCGTTGGTTATATACACAAACAATGCGGTTCTATTGGGCATCATAGCGGAATCTGAGTGAGATGTGTATTTGGGTGTTGAACAATTCATTGCAGATTGAGTATGTTCATTCCGGAATATGGTATTGATTTATTTGTTTCAGTGGTTATGGCTGTGCACTTTTGGTACTGGATGTCAAATTGCGTGTGGTTGTTGATTTTGTGCATTGTGACTTGAGGTATTTTACGTGGACCAGTATTTAGATGGGTTCACCCATTGCAGCAAAGTTATGTTGGGATATGATCCTTTGTGTTAGATTCATGTGTTTTTGTTGTATGGTTCGTGATAGGTTCTTAGCATTTGCGTTGTGGTGGTAATTGTTAAGCTTGCGGCACAGTTCTCTCGTTTGAGTCATTTTCCCATGATTTGAGTACATTTGGATTGTTGCTTATTGGTTCACGGATTGCAGGGGTTTTGGATTTAGATTGTATTGATGTGTTAGGTCACTAGAGTGGTCGTGTTGGTTGAGATAGGGTCATTAAACCTAGAATCGATACTATCGGAATTGATTATAACATGTTGGAAGGATAATATCGAAAGTTGTCTTAGAAAATTTGCTATAGTTCTTGTCGAATGAGAGGGAGCTCCACGACTTGTTGATTTGATAAATGATTATGAGTTTCTGCGAGTTCTTTCATTATCGGCAGTGTAAGAAGGTTTTAGAGTGAGATTTGGTTAGATATGAGGTTTATTACCGGCATTGGGTTGTTGTGAGCAGTTACTGTGATCAGAAATTTCTCCTATGGGTGTGTGAGTCAGGTGGTATATCCTATGATTGAAACTTGAGTTATGGTTGAGGTTTGGTACAACTTGTTCAGACTTATATAGCGTGTATGCTGCGAGATGCAAATCTTATAAGAATTACGGATGTTAGAATGAAATTGGATTCTAAGGATTATGGTCTAGGTTGAATTGAGAAATTTCAGCTATGTTGCGTTATCAGACCAATATAGGATAGGGTGACGTGGGATCATCCCCAGGTATGTGCATGGTAAGGTTACATGACAATTTTTGGTTTTGAGGACAACTCTTGGAACGTTCGAGGATGGAAGTATGTTTAAGTGTGGGAGGATATAACGACCCAACCGGTCATGTTGAGTATTTGCACTTTGCTCGGTAGTTTTCGGGTATGAGTAGCTCCGTATGATGTGTTATGACTTATGTGACTCGTCGGTTTTGATTTTCAGGTTATTCGGGATTGGTTTGGAATAATGAATTTCATAGTTGAAGCTTTGAGTTGGAAGAGTTCACCAAGTTTGACTTTTTGAAATGTTTACCCTGGAACGGAGTTTTAATGGTTCTGTTAGGTCCGGTGGTGATTTTGGACTCGGGCGTATACCCGGATTTGCATTTCGATGTTTCTAGAAGGTTTAAGCACAAGTTGTAAAAATTGGAAATTTGAAGGTTTGGAAAGCTCAAAAGTTTGCCGAAAGTTGACTTTGAGGATATCACATTTGGATTGTAGTTCCGGAAATTTGAATAGCTTCGTCATGTCATTGGGACTTGTGCGCAAAATTTAGGTTCATTTCAGGATGATTTGATATGCTTCGGTGCGAGGTTTGGAAATTTGAAGTTCAAAGTTCATAGATTTCGATTCGAGGTGTGATTCATCGTTTTGATATTTTTATGTGTGTTTTGAGGCCTCGAGTAGGTTCGTGTTATGTTATGTGACTCGTTGGCACGTTCAGACGGGGTCCCGAGGGGCTTAGTGAGTTTGGGGCGAGGTTCAGAGCATTTTGGAGATTTTGGCTAAGGCTGGTGGTTGCTGGTTCTGGTGTTACCGCACCTACGACTAGATGGCGCAGGTGCGATGGTTGCAGAAACGATGAAGGGATCGACTGCGCATATGCGGTTGGCAGCGCCGAAGCGATATTTGGGCACGCGCCTGCGAGTGGATAGATTCGGGTATTCTACCGTAGGTGCGAATGCAGCCTCTAGTGCTTCTCCGCAGAACCATGTTCTTGGTCGCAAAAGCGACGCCGCAGAAGCGGCTAATATGTCGTAGGTGCGGAAATGCTAGGCAGAGTGTTAAATACAAGGATTCACGATTTTGTCTTCATTTTTACATTTCCAAGAGCGGATTGAGGCGGTTTTTGGAGCAATTTTCATCACAAAGATTGGGGTAAGTATTCTACACTTGGTTTTTTTCTTATTCCATGAATATATCTTCGGTTTAGCTTTTGGGGTTGTGGCCTAAAGTTTCATAATATGAATTTTTGAGTTTGAACACCGATTGGGAGTCGGATTTAAGTGAAACTAGTATGGTTGGACCCGTAATTGAATGGGTTGTCGGATTTTGTGAGTTTTGTTGGGTTTCGAGGAGCGGGCTCGAGTTGCGCTTTTTGGCCGATTTCAGGTTTTGTTTCAATATTTGATCTTTTATGATTAGGGTTGGTCCCATTAGCATTGTTTGCGCGAGTTTGAATCTTTAGAGTTTCACTTGCCCTGCTCGACATTTGTATTGGCTCGTCGAGGTAAGTAACTCTTCTAAACTTACTGGTGAGGGTATGAAACCCCGCAATACGCATTATGCGATTTGTATTGAGGTCACACACATGCTAGGTGACAGGCGTGTGGGTGTGCACCCTATGAATTTGGACTCTTTTGTTCCCATGGCACTGTATAGTGGCCCTATTTTGTTGATATCTGTGTTTTCACCATGTGATAAAGTAACTAAACTGTCAATCATGCTAAATATCATGTTTAGGCTTTATGCTGATATTATTTGGACCCATAGTGGTAATTTCTTGCTGTCATCTCACTGATTTCATTGATATTTCATACTCAATCATATGCATGCATTCATATACTCTCTCGGTCCCAGTTGTTGTTTATTGAGTGAGACTGGAGAGATTGATGACTGAGTGAGGCTGAGAACCTGATTATGAGTGAAAATTATGGGATCAAGCTGCACGCCGCAACATGTTATATCGATTTATGCCTGGATCTGGCTTATGATAGCGCTTGGGCTGTAGGAGCCCCTTCGGAGTCTGTACACCCCAGTAAGCGCGGTTTATTATATTGAGGGATGGATCTTGTCCGAAGATTTTATATACCTGGATATGGATCTTTGCATGGGACCGGATTGGCCTTTCCTTGGTATTGAGTGACTAATGGTCAGTGATGTATATATTTCAGGATGGATCTTCCCTGGGCTGTATGGGCCATATACGGTACCGAGTGGTTGAGCATGATGGGTGGAAAGTGTTAGACAGTGAGATTGAGTACTCTGAGAGTGAAAGTATATGATCCATCTCTGAGATACAAGGTATTTGCATGCACATACGACATACAGGCATAGAGATGCATTTTTTCTTATGCTATATCGTATCATGTCATTCATGACTTTTACACATATTGATATGTGGTTATAAAGAGATGTTTTGCACTTGTTATTTGGGAAGAAAATGAAACTTATTACTTATTGTTGAAAGGATTTTGGGAAAAATCTTAGTTTTCAAATTTACGTGTATTTTGGCATTTTCGGCAAAAGATTTGAGTTTTCACTAAGATACTTGAAAATAATGCCTATTTTCCGTAACTGCGAGTGAGTTGAGCATGTTACTTCTGAGATACCCCTTTTATTACTTGTATTATGATGTTATGTACTGTTGTAGAATTACTTATTGGAGCGACCTTGCGATAGCTCGTCTCTGCTTTCAACCTAAGGTTAGTTTTGTTACTCAGTACATGGGGCTGGTTTTACTGATACTACACTTATCCACATTGCGTGCAGATGTTGGCTGCTGTCGTTGCCGTGCTCGATGGTTGCTGGATTTAAAGATGTACCTGTGCCCCTGCTGCAGTTGCCTCTTCTGTTCGGAGTCTCCTTAGATTATAAAGCTCTGTACAAAATGAACCTCTCAGCTGCACTGCGAGTTAGGTGGAGTCTTACCGATCCTTTGGTGAATGCCAATCTCGGATACTATGAGGGTTCTTCAAACTGATTATCTATACATGCAGCCATGAATGCAGCGTCCCCAACAAAAGGAAGTCAGTACGATGTACTGAGTATGTAAGGCAGAACTGAAACGTAATAATAAGCCAACATTAAATAAATACATATAAGAATCAACCTGAATCTCTGAAGTGCCACCGTATATGCATACTTATACTTATATATATAGTACTTCTCTTTGAATTTATTATCCATATCGTATGATGCATGACCGCCCAACTGATCAGCGGTAACTGCCCGACCGGCCTTCGCACGATGGTAAATGCATGACTTCCCGACCGGCCGTAGCTCGGTGGTAAATGAATATACATGACTGCCCAACCAATGGTAAATAATGATACATAACTACCCAATCGGTGGCAACTGCCCGATCGGCCGTAGGAAGGTGGTAAATGAATATGCATGAAGATGCGTGTGTCACTATATTATAACCATTAACATCTCTATCATATACCTCAATAGGGAACTAGAAACATACTTAGACATGCTTGAATATCATTTTATAGCAATGGATAACGTAGACATCCTTAACTGTTCATAATAGAAACACTGATGAAATAGCATTACGTTTACGTATCGTTACGTGGATCATGCCAAAAGAAAAAAGAGATGGCCTTAACATAACTGAGTCGATTCTCTTGAGAAGGATTACACCATACTCCCTTAAGATTGAAAAATCTCATATTAATTTAAATTGTTGAAGATGCTATGAAATTTCATATTGAATTCTTGAAGATTAATGTTTTGGTACTTGACATATGCTTAAAGTATAGATATCTTACATTTAATTTCTTGAAGATCTTGACATTTGATATATGTTTAAAGTTGATATGCCTTACGTTCAAAGCCTTGGAGTTCAAACTGAATTCTCTCAAGTTTCAAAAATGAATTCTTTGGGTTTCAAAAGAATTCTTTCAATGTCTTTCCTGGTAGGCCCCACTTGACTTTAATGCTTAGAAATACTACATATCTCAAAGTGTGACACCAACGTATCCTACCTTTTTAGTCATACTAACCTTTAGTTGTCATGGTCCCACGTGGAAAAGGCAACTTTACTCTTACCCACTTAAATTAATAATTAACCAATTATCTTAAATTACTCAAAATATTACTCCTTTTTAATACACTTTATACATCTTGTTATTATGGTCATGTGGTGTGTTACCAGTCAATAAACACGGGGTATTACAGCTTGAACCGTATTTTATCTCCAAATGTCAAACTTCGACCAACCTCATTTTCTTCAACTCGTTTACCCTCTCACCTTCAAGACTTTACTTATCACTTGTTATAAATATCACCAGCACTAATAACCTCAAAGATAGTCTTGTTCTCACCTAAAGTATTCCTATTATAATATTAAATAATAAATCCTGGTACCATATAAAATCAATACATACATTATTATTTCGTTAAAACATCCATGTACATATATTTTCTCAACTTTTAATTTTGCTAATCTCGTATAAAGAGTACAAATTTTCGTATGCTTAATTCTAAAAATGGTAAAAACATAACCTTCTTTTGTGAGAAAATAACTTTTATTATTTTTTTTACAATAAAGAAAATCTTATTTATAAACTTTCTCATATTATGTGTATAATTTACCATATCTGAAAGTAGTAATATCCAAAATTATACTTATAAATTTTTTACTAAAATACTCCACTTAAAAGAAAATACCAAACTAACATAATATCTAAAGGTATCAAGGTTGCAAACTTACATGGTCTCATAATAATAATGTCGTAAACCCTCTATAACCTCCTAATAGACATAATCCCTTAGAACTCATGTGGATTTACTACAACGCATCCTAATGCTAAGGTACGGATTTAACACATATGACCCCGAGTTTGTAGGCTCGAGAGATCGCATCGAGGGCAGAAGTTCGATAGAGAGCTAGCCCAGGCTCGAATACCTAAGTGCTCGAGGAGTATCAAACCCAAGTACGATCTATTCAAGAACAAGTGTTGTTACGAGTTTGTTATAGAAGGACAATATTCTTGTCACGTTCCCAAGATCATGGCGTAAATTTCGAAATAGATTTGTACGTATTAGTACTAATCCGTACTAGGTGGTTATACAGTTGTCCCAATAAGATTCTTTACTGTAAATAGAAATGTACCTTATTTAGGTTTCCCCTCCTATATAAAGGGGGCCCTAATCATTTGTACGGATCGTCTAATCGTTGGCAAATAATATACTATCTTACTTTCTCGTTCATTGTTCTTCAGAATTATTCTCTAGCTTTATTACTCTTATTTTATTGTTCTTGCTTGATTTTCCCTAACCCCCCTCGAGGTCATCGAGATCGAGGTCCATATTGCACAAAGTAACACTGGTTTGGTTCTTCGATTCTTCTCATTAATACTCTATATTATTTGCTTACTAATTGGTATTGGACTAGACCACATATCTTTAAAACCACAAATCAAATTTAATTGTTACTCGTATTTTCGAGGTAAACAGTTTGCCGCCCACCTTGGGGATAAAGATAATAATGATTATTTCAATACTAATTTTCTGATAACACACGTTATTCTTTACACTTTTTTTTGTCAAAGATTCTTTGATTTCAGGATGAAACATGTCGAACTCAGCGAACAAATCAATGTATGGTAATAACGGTCTCGGATTCCATGGGGAAAAAGATAATGCAAAAGCTTTGGGGGTCAGTGTACCACCGCTTAACCCTGGGGTAGCACCAGGTTCTGACCCAGTCGATGTTGGTTCACACATTGCTCTAAACGTCGATTTGGGCACTGACGTTTGAGGAAGCATATGCGGAGAGGTTCAACCCGGTGGCCAAAGAACACAGGGTCGAGGAGATAGAGAAGTCAAACTCTAAGTGATTTTTGAAATGTTACAAGCACAACAGATTGCTATCGCTCAGTTGCAAAGTCAGCAAAAGACTCCGCGAGCGTGGAGGACCAGAAGCTACTCATCGTGCTGAACCAGTCCCGGAGTGGTCGAGCAATAATGGATCAGGACCTGACCCCATAATCATTAGAATGCTCGAAGAACTCACAAAGATGATCGAATCAGGAAAGAAATGGATCAAGGACAACGATAAAAAGGTGGAAACGTATAACTCGCGGGTCGACCAAATACCGGGAGCACCTTCGATTTTGAAAGGGATGGATTTTAGAAAGTTTTTGCAAAAACCTTTACCTTAGAGTGCAACCCCGAAGCCTATTCCGAAGAATTTTCGCATGACAAACATCCCAAATACAACGGGACCACCGATCCCAATGAGCACATCACAACATATACTTGTTGTATAAATGGAAATGATTTGGAGGACGACGAGATCGAGTATATTCTATTGAAACTTTTAGGGAAACTTTGTCCAAAGGGTCCATGATATGGTACCATAACCTATCCCCGAACTCTTCCGATTCGTTCTCCATGTTGGCGGATTCATTTGTAAAGGCGCATGCTGATGCTATAAAGGTTGCAACAAGAAATTCGGACGTATTCAAAATTAAACAAAGGGACAACGAGATGTTAAGGGAATTTGTATCCCGGTTCCAAATGGAACGAATGGAGTTACCACCAGTTTTCGATGACTGGATTGTTCAAGCTTTCACTTAGGGTCTAAATAAGCGGAGCTCGATATCATTGAGGCAGTTAAAACAAAACTTTATCGAGTATACCGTCGTGAATTGGGCGGATGTGCATAACATATATCAGTCAAAGATTAGGGTCGAAGATGATCAGTTGGGAGCCCCTCGGGCTCGGTTTATCTGAACAGGTTAGTAACAAAAGTTTCGAGATGTGCAGACAGGGAACCAAAACCTAACAAGGAGAGGTATTAGCCATATGTCGAAGTGCGAAGGAACAGTTCGAGGCGCAACGTACCTCGGAATGATCGAAGAGTAGATCGAGGACAGAATTCTCGGGGACTCATGAGTATGACAGGCAGAGGCTCCTCGATTATCAGAATACAATTTTAGCATCGATGCCTCAGGTATCTTCTCAGACATTGAAAAAATTAGGGATACCACGTGGCTTAAACCCATACAAACTGACCTTTCTCTCAGGAATCCCAACTTGATGTGTAAGTATCATGGGACACATGGGCACATGACCTAGGATTGCATGCAACTGAGAGAGGAGGCAGCCCGATTATTCAATGAGGGGCATCTTCGGGAATTTCTCAGCGACAGGGCCAAGAACCATTTCGGAGAAAGAGGCGGCAATAGGAATAATGAACCAGAGGGACCTCAACATGTTATTCATAAGATTACTGGTGGATTCGATGTCCCACAGGGACATGTATCCAAACGCACTAAAGTGACAATCACAAGGGAGAAGCGGACTCGGGACTACCTGCCCGAGCACACCCTCACATTCAATAAGGAACACACCGATGGATTATCTCAGCCGCACAATGATGCACTAGTAATTTGTATTCTTTTAAATAATTTCAACTTAAACGTGTTCTTGTGGATCCAGGCAGCTCAGCGAATATAATCAGATCGAGGGTCGTGGAGCAGATCGGGCTGCTTGACCAAATCGTACCAGCATCTCGAGTCTTGAATGGTTTCAACATGGAAAGAGAAACAACGAAGGGGGAAATCATACTCCCAATGAACGTGGCTGGAACCATACAAGAGAAAAAGTTTCATGTCATCAAAGGTGACATGAGGTATAATACTTTGCTTGGAAGGTCGTGGATCCACAACATAATGGCAGTGCCATCAACCATTCATCATATTATGAAGTTCCCAACAAAAGATGGCGTAAAGACGGTATATAGAGAGAAACTAGCAGCAAAAGAGATGTTCACAATCCACGACTTAACACAAGTATTGACACCCTCTACATCGGAAAAGCCGAGCATCAAGGAAAAACAGGTAGCAAAAAAGCAATCACAATTTATATCCTTGGTAGAACCCGAGGAAAAAGTGGTCGAGGTGAAGATGAAGACTTCCTTACCCCTCGAGCTTTCATCGCCCCCGAAGAGTCAGATGCGACGAAGTCCACGATCGAAGAACTGGAGCAGGTGATATTGATCGAGCATCTGCCAGAACGAATGGTAAACCTGGAAATAGGGTTAACCCCCAAACTAAGGAAAAAACTCATTCCATTCCTTATCGATAACATTGATTGCTTTGCTTGGTCCCACTTAGATATGACAGGGATCCTTCCAGAGATAACCACCCATCGACTGAGTGTCGACCCTAGATTCAAACCGGTGAAGCAAAACAGAAGGCCATAGTCTGAGGTAAATCATGCATTCACAAAAGACGAGGTAACCAAACTTCACAAGATAGGGTCCATTAGGGAAATAAAATACCTCGAATGGCTAGCTAATGAAGTAGTAGTACCTAAAAAGGGAAACAAACTTAGAATGTGCGTAGACTACAAAGATTTGAGCAAGGCATGACCTAAAGATTGTTTCCCATTGCATAACATCGATCGTTTGATCGAGGCTACGACCGTCCACGAGATCCTTACTTTTATCGATGCCTATTCCGGGTACAATCAAATTTGAATGAACCCGGAGGACCAGGAAAAGTCTCCATTTATACTCCGAAGAAGGATGAAAAACTCTACTTGTACTTAGCCGTGTCCGAGGTAGCGGTAAGTGGCGCGCTGGTTCAAGAAGAACAAGGTACACAATTTCCTGTTTACTATGTAAGTAGGACCCTATGAGAGAGTAAAACCAGGTACCCGCATTTGGAAAAGTTTGCACTTGCACTAATAAGAGCATCTAGGAAATTAAAATCATATTTTCAATGTCACCCGATAAGTGTACTGACTACGTACCCACTTCGAAATGTCTTGCATAAGAGTGATCTATCAGGCCGATGGGCCAAATAAGTCATCGAACTTGGAGGGTACGATATCGAATATCAACCCCGAACGCCTGTCAAGTCTCAAATTTTGGCAAACTTCATGGGTGATTTTACACCTACCCTCGCACCCGAAGTAGAAAAGGAACTCCTACTAAAAACAGGTACATCCTCGGGGGTATGGACCCTCTTCACAAACGGAGCCTGGAATGTGAAAGGGTCCAGACTCGGTATTGTTTTAAAATCGAATACGGGCAATATCATTAGACAATTTGTCAAAACATCTAAATTGACTAACAATGAGGCCGAGTATGAGGCCATGATTGCAGGTCTCGAACTAGCCAGGCGCTTGGGAACAGAGGTCATTGAGGCCAACTCTCTTTTAATTGTAAACCAAGTAAACGAAAGCTTCGATGTTTGTGAAGATAGAATGCGAAGGTACTTAAACAAACTTCAAGTAACATGCACTGCTTCAAAGAATGGACGCTGGACCATGAACCTCGAGAACAGAATAGTGAGGCCGATGCACTTGCGAATTCGGGGTCGTCGGTCGAAGAAGATGACATTTTCCCGGGGACTGTTGTCCAATTGTCGAGGTCCGTAGTCGAAGAAGGCCATGCAGAAATTAATTCAACAATTTAGACGTGGGATTGGAGGAACAAGTACGTCGAATACTTGAAAGACGAAAAGCTCCCCTCGGCCCAAAAGCATTCAAGAGCCTTACGAGCCAAAGTAGCTCGATTCTCGCTCGAAGAAAATGGAACATTATACAGAAGAACTTTCGACGGACCGTTGCCAGTATGCTTAGGACCGGGAGACACTGATTATGTATTACAAGAAATCCATGAAGGCACTTGTGGGAACAACTCTAGCATCGACTCTTTGGTTCGCAAGGTAATTAGAGCTGGATATTACTGGGATAGCATGGAAAAAGATACTAAAGAGTTCGTTCGAAGGTGGGATAATTGCCAAAGGTTCACACCGATGATCCATTAGCCCGGTGAACAACTCCATTTGGTCCTATCCCCCTGGCCATTCATGAAATGGTGGATGGACATCGTCGGCCCCCTACCAATGGCGCTAGGTAAAGCTAAATTCATTTTGTGTATGAGTGAATACTTTACAAAATGGGTAGAACTGCAGGCCTTCTAGAAAATAAGAGAAAAAGAATTCATTGACTTCATATGGGACCACATCGAGCGTCGGTTTGGGATACTCGCAAAAATAATATGTGACAATGGGAAGTAGTTCATCGGCAACAAAGCGAAAAAATTCTTCGAAGACCATAAAATTAAAAGGATTCGATCAACATCTTATCACCCAAGCGCAAATGGCCAGGGTGAGTCCACAAATAAAACCATCATTCAAAACATGTAGAATAGGTTGAATTATGCTAAAGGGAAATGGAGAGAAGTATTGCCCGAGGTGTATGGGTCTGAAGTATTGATTCCGGTCAAGGTCAGGGAACCTGGCATTAGGTTTCTACATACTACCGAGGATTCGGACAACGAGGCTATGAACACTTGTGTCTAGGTACTAGATGAAAATGTGAAGCCGCACTAGTTAGAATGGCCACGCAAAAGTAAAGGATCGAGAGGTATTACAACAGAAGGGCGAACCTTCGCTATTTCGGAGTCGGGGACTTAGTTCTAAGGAAAATCTCCCTCAATACTCTAGACCCAAACGAATGGAAACTATGCCCCAACTGGGAAGGACTGTATCGAGTCATGGGAGTTGTAGGGAAGGGATCCTACAAACTTAGCATAATGGAAGGCGAGCAACTACCAAAAAATTGGAACATATCATTACTCAAACGACATTATTGATAAGGTATGACCTCCCCCCTTTTTCAATTTATATTTAAGACTAACTCCTTGCAGGAATCCGATTGGAGACATCGAAGAAACCTTCAACTCGAAGACCTTGGGTTTTAAAGCATGCGTCGCACTCTTTGTCCCTTGGATCGGGTTTTATCCCTAATAGGTTTTCCTGCAAGGTTTTTAACGAGGCAACACTTATATGCTACCTAAGGGA
The DNA here is from genome assembly GCA_005239505.1 of Nicotiana paniculata. Classification (NCBI taxonomy): domain Eukaryota; kingdom Viridiplantae; phylum Streptophyta; class Magnoliopsida; order Solanales; family Solanaceae; genus Nicotiana; species Nicotiana paniculata. The sequence goes on along the minus strand of ML306463.1, from coordinate 59,198 downwards.
AATTCAAATAGTATTCAAGGCTTCTTTTCAATCAACCTCGAATACTGGGGGCATCTTGCTCGGAGGTTGCACTTTCGAAAAAAACAAGTCACGCCAAAGAGGTCCTTGATAGGAGAACTTTGTAATGGGCCAAATTGTCAAATGAATCGTGTCCATATAGCAGTCGAGCCCCGACGGCAAAACATGTACGCATGTATCAATTATTCAAGGAAGCATTCTTGCTATATAAAAACACTTTGTGTTTCAAAGAAGTCTACTATTATACGAGTTTCACATTTATAATCCTACAAGAAACCAATTAAGGGCCATACGCAAATGCACCCTGAATACTCGAGGACTATTATCTGCAGTCAACACATTGAATCATTAAAAACTCGGAATCATAAGACCTCTAAGAGGCATCCACTCGATATAAAGGCCAAAGCCATCATAATCGGGGACTAACCTTTCTAACAAGTTCGAAAGTTCATCGGTAAACAAATCAAAGAGGCATACTTGATGGCTACGGCCACATTAAAGGCTACGACCATATGAACGTCTATGATTGCATTTAAAGGCTGCGGCCAAAATAATGTGGCTCGGAGACGTCCGACTTTCGCCATAAAATTAAAGGCCTTCAAACACCTTGAAAAACCAGTTAAATCAGGCTACCCTCGGCAAAAACAAATGATAAAGGACTTCGATAAAATAAACCCTCGAATAATTTAAAGGCTTTGATAACATAAGCCTTCAAGAAATTACCTCGAGAGGTAGTCAATTATAGTTGTACAATAAATTACTAACGAGGTTCCAATCGATTGAACATTCAAAAAAACCAACAGGTACAAAAAACACATGCCTAGTGTTATGTAGAGCCTTCTTGAGAATCTTTGGAAGGGCGACGTCAGGCTAAGAAACTGATGTCAGTGTAGTTGCTTTACACCAACTGAGGTCCCCTCCGTATGCTAGACGAGATTGTCAGTGAAGTGTGGGAAAACGAATGTCAAGAACAATTGAGAGAACAATAATGAGAATTGAAAGAAAGTTTTATTGAATTAATGAAAGCTATTACAAATTAAGGCAACGCAGTGTCGAGGGGGAGAGGCACCAGTACAGAGAATTTATTTCTAGAATGTTTTTGATTGCTTGATCCCCTCTAATAATGCTTAAAAAAAATAAACCAAAGTTACAAGACTTGACCTAACCAAGCTAGAGAATCATAATGGAAATACATGGAATAATACTACTCTATATTAACAATGGAAAGGACTTAGTTTTCTAGAAGGTAGAAATAGGTCCGTTGTCAGCAACTTTGTCTTAGGCATCACAATCTGCAGGCACGACGTTGTCTGTGCGCGGCGCTATCAACAGCTACCTGCAGCTGGGCACTGACGAGGGATATCTGTGGGGCGACAGAGGCACATGCTCTCTTGTCACTTGGCACGGCCAATACCACGGGGCTGTCAGTGGCGCTATGCGTTGGGAGGCTTGCCAGGACACCACGGGGCATGTCCAACGGGTCATAAGGCATGGCTGGAAAGCCTCCCATGATATTCTCCCCCACCTGAGTTGGCGACGTCCTCAGCACCATACTTGCAAGATGGTCTTCAATTAGGATCTTGTAGGCTTTGAGGTTTGTTCCCCTCTCCCAAGTATTCTCCTCTGCATCAAAACCCTACCATTTTACCAAAAACTCTTGGTGATCCTTCCTTGAGGCGTGAATTACCCGATTATTACGTATGGCTTCAGCACGCCTTTTCCTTGTTTAATTGGGGCCTCGAATATTGGGTATTGTGAGTTGACTCCGTGAACGATCCTGTGTGTCTTCCCGAAAAGGTTTTAGAAGGCTGACATGGAAGGCGGGAAGGATTTTCCACCAAGCTAGGGTATCAACCCGATATGCAACTTTCCTACTGCGCTTTTCAATGGACAAGGATCCAATTTATCTTTTCAATAGGCGAGGGTCAAGGACCATTGAAAGCAACTACCACTTTGGAATTTTTACCATTACTTTTTTCCTACATAGTATTCAACAAAGCGACGATTTTGATCAGCATGCCTCTTCATTCGCTTTTGGGCTTTGACCAGATAGCTCCGCACTATCTCCAAATTTTTCTTCCACTCTATTGAGAAGCTAGCAACTCGAGGAGATTTTGACATGTTTGGTGCATTTACATTCTGTGAGAGTAGCGGTTTCTTCCCTGTCATAATTTCAAAAGCGCTAATGTTTGTACTAGAGCTCTTTTGTGAATTGAAACACAGTTAAGCAGCATCCAGAAGCTTCACCCAATTCTTCTGCGATCCAGTAACAAAGTGGTGGAGATATTCCTCCAACATACCATTGAACTTGTGATGACCAAAAAGGTTATCCCGTTTATTTCTTGCTAATTTTTTGTTCAAAGGTCGTCAAAACCTCCTTCTATCTCACCTCGATTTGCGTGTGCAGCCCGGGCTTGTAACCGGGAAGCCTTTATGTGAAAAAAACTGATATAAGGATAATTTTATGTTAGAAACTTGAATTAGGTTGACTTCGGTCAACATTTTTGGTAAACGGAGCCGGACCTGTGATTTGACGGTCCGAGAGGGTCCGTAGGAAAATACGGGACTTGGGCGTATGCCCGGAATCAAATTTTGAGGTCCAGAGTCCGAGAAATGAATTTTTAAAGAAAAATGTTTTCAGAAAAATAAAAAGGTTTTTTTTTTAAAATGAAATTTGAGGTGAAACCTATGATATCGGGCTTATATCATGGTTCCGGAATCCGGTATAGGTTCATACGACATATATGTGTTATCTATGAAATTTGGTAAGAAACGGACTTAGTTTGTTGTGATTCGGACCTTAAATGCAAAATTTGATGTTTAAGAAGTTTGTAGAATTTTTATGGATTTGGAGGTATAATCCGATGATTATGATGTTATTTTGGTGTTTTGAATACTCGAATAAGTCTTTACGATGTTTTTGAGGTTGTGTGTATATTTGGTTTTGAGTCCTTGGGGCCTCGGGTGCATTTCAGATGTGTTTTGGGCCATTTTGTTCCATTTTTAATTGATGTTGCTGGTGTCTGTTGCCCTCTTTCGCAATCGCGTAGCCCAAGCCGCGATCGTGTAGTGTCCTGTTTTCCCCGCCCATTTCCTTGATCGCGATCTCAGTGATTCTTTCACGATCGCAATGTGTCCCAACTGGTCGCCTAAAATTTCTTCACCGCGTTCGAATAACTCCATTCGCGATCGCAGAAGCCAACCTGCCCCTTATACGCGATCGCATAAGATTCTTCGTGATTGCGGAGCACATATTACACCAGCAATCATTTCCTTCTACGCGATCGTGCCTCGATTCCTGCGATCGCGATTCACAAAGCACCTGGGCAGCATATAAGTTTGCAAAATCGGGGTTTCACCATTTTAAACATATTCTGACTTCTAGACCTTGATTTTGGGCAATTCTTTGAGGGTTTTTCACACAAATCGAATGGGTAAGTGTTCTTCTACTATAATTAATTATATTTCATGAATTAGTTCTTGTTTTTATCATATAATTTGTGTTTTGGTTTGAGGGGATTGTGTATTTTGAAAGAAAAATACTAAAATGTAAAATCAAGATTTGAAAGACCTAATGTTATCGGAATTGGATAAATTTAGTGTGGGTGAAGTCGTATCGGAATGGGTAATAGAAATTCGTAAATTTTTTCGGATTCCGAGGTGCGGGCCCGGGGGGTTGACTTTTAGGTCAATTTTTATAATATTGTAAAGATTGAGACTTTATTATTCGGAATATTTCCTTATACGTTTTATATGTATTTTGAAGTTTCTTTAGTTGATTTTGAGCCGTCTAGAGGACTTCCTGCCCGAGAAGTATATTTTTGAGTACCGGGTTGTTGTCTTTGAGGCCGCGTATGCGACGTGACGAGTGCGTACTCGGAATTATTTGCAAATAGATTACCCTTTTAGGATTTTTCGTCCTTATGTTCCCCGTGTATGAATTGAAATTGTTATATCTGAATTCCTGATTTCTAGTTTCATCTCTTCCTGCTCAAATTAGAAGGACTTGCCTAGCATTTCTTGTTTCTTATATGATCTTAATTGACTTAAATGAAGACTTTGTTTTTCCTACCAATATACTATATCTTTCTTCATACGCTATCTATGCGACTAAAACTAGTATAATCTCGCCCTATAATTGTCTAACAAGTAATTGGAGTATCTATACGTTGGTCAAGCATGCCCGTTAGTCGTACATTGTGATTTAAATGATTTTCCCTTAAGTACTACTTAGGTTTAATTGATGACCGCCCATGTTGATGGTATTTCTTTGATGCTACCTATTTACTGAGCATTTGTTTATGCTGATTTTATTCGGTGAAGCTAATTGTCTAAGTGAGGTTGGTTATAGCTGATTTCCTTGCCGAAATGATTTGGGTTCTTGGTTGCGAACTTGAATATATACAATCGTTGCTATATTTTCCTTGTTTTCCCCTCGTTATGCTGCTTCTCTCTGTGCTTGGCATTCCTTCAGTGGCTACTTCTTATGAGTGAGTTTTTACCCTTTTTGTGATATATGTCTTTGTATTGATTTGCTCATCGCACTTTGCATTTTGTCTTGTCTACTTTTGCGCCTATTGTGGCAATGTATATTTTTTTTGTCGCATTCTGGTTGTTTTCCTCAGTGGATGCATTGCATATTTAAATTGGGACTACGGACGGAGATCCGGGGGCTTTCCCCTACACTGCATTGCATATTTAAATTGGGACTACGGACGGAGATTCAGGAGCTTTCCCCCATGTACTGCATTGCATATTTAAATTGGGACTAGAGACCGAGATCCGGGAGCTTTCCCCCCATACTGCATTGCATATTTAAATTGGTATTACGGACCGAGATCTGGGAGCTTTCCCCTGTACTGCATCACATATTTAAATTGGGACTACAGACGAGATTCTGGGAGCTATCCCCATGTACTGCATTACATGACAAATTTTGAGTTGCGGATTGAGTTCCGGTGGTTTTATCATTTAGGAGATTTGTATCGAAAGATATATATATATATATATATATATATATTGAAAAGTATAACGGAAAAGCAATTATCTCTAGGAAAAGTTATGTCTGAAGGACTTCTACTTCGAAAGTATTTCTTAAAAGTATTTGTCTTGCAGAAAAAATACTATTTGAAAGAGCAGTATTTGGGAAAGTATATTTGAACACAACGTATTTTGAAGGGACTATGTATTAAAGATCTCCCTTTATAAAAATATATAAATATACATTCAGAGAAAGTATGTTTCAAAGAAAAAATTTCTCCATTACGAAAAGATTATATATTTAAAGATTTCGAAATAAACTCACGATTTAAAGGTTTTCACTCGAAGGTTTGACCAGCTTTATTGAGTTTATTGGCTAAGGACTGATGTGAATAAATTGATGCAGTGATGAGTTGCTATTGTTTTATTGGGTTGTGACTCCCGACATTTGGCTTGCATTCTTACAATTTTCTTTGCGTATTTCTATTATGATGTTCGCTGATTGTACTTATTAAATTTTCTTCCGTATTATTTGATCGTACCGTTAATTATATCGAAAAATCTTTAGATAGATATTATGTTCGGTCATTTGTACATTTATGCCTTTTTACTGAGTAGACTAGTGGTGTCTTGACTAGTCCTCGTCACTACTTCACCGAGGTTAGTCTTGATACTTACTGGGCACCTCTATGGTGTGCTCGTACTACACTTCTGTGCATTTTTCTGTGAATATCTAGGTAATTGTTGTTATTAGTTGTGTGGATCGTTGATGAAGAGACACAAGGTAAACCTGCTGCTGTGTTCGCAGGCTTCGGAGTCACGTTCCTGTTTATGCCAACTGTACTTATTGTTTCTAGACAGTTGTATTTAGATTGGGTTGAAAGATGTCGTAGAGCTTATGACTTGTATTTATCATGTTTTGGGAAATTGTAAACTCTGTCAAGATTCCTATATCGAGATTGTTATAATTCCTTTATTATTGTTGTTGTTCAGTGGAAATGTTAGGCCTACCTAGTCCCTTAGACTAGGTGCCATCATGATACCCAGCGGAGGGAAATTTGGATAATGAGAAATTGGTATCAGATCTCTAGGTTCATACATGCTACGAGTCATAAGCGAGTTTAGTAGAGTCTTGTGGATCGGTATGGAGACGTCTGTACTTATCTTCGAGGGGATACAGAACTATTAGGACAATTTCACTTCCTTCATTCCTGTCATGCGAATTCATTGATCTTGAAGTTTGAAACTATCGATCCATTATCTCACTCACATTGAGGACACGAGCTGCGGTTCTTGATGATGTTACCCGAAGCAAGTGTCGCAAAGGTCAGAGACATGGGCCAACGAGGAGCACGTGACACAGTAATGATGCCTACTAGAGCAGCCATTGAGGAGTCGCCAGTAGTTCTAGTTGGGGGACAGGTACTGGGGGTGCCTGTTGCTACCCCGGACTTCAGAAGACCTGAGCGTAGTTTTGAGTACAATTGGTACATCGACTCAGGCAGGGTTGATTCTAGTGCACCTGTTTCTTCACGGATCAGGGGAGGAGTTGAGACTCCCACCGTTTACACTCTAGAGCAGTGAGATCATATTGGTCAGGTTCCAGTTGTCATGGCACCACGACATGTGGTTTCAGTTCAGCCCGTGGTTAGGGCAGTAGCATCGGAGGAAGAATACCTTGGACTTGAGAGGTACAGGAATTACCACCCTTCTATCTTTCAATACATTGGCGGCAGATGGTGCCTCGATTTTTCCTATGGAAGTGTCACTATATTCCTTGCATTTCGGGTGTTGTGGAGACGAGCTGTTGTTTTGTCACGTCTCTGGTTTGGAGTTGTGGGTTGATTAGCGGTGGCGGCATATGAGTTGGGGTAATCTGGCCGAGTTAGCTTCACTAGCATGGATTCAGTTTTTGAAAATATTTTGAGGGAGGTTGAACCTCCGTTCCTTCAGGATGTACGGCGCGTGGAGTTTGAGGAGTTGCGTCAGGGCACTATGTCACTATTTGAGTATGCCGTTAGAATCAGTGAGTTGGCCAGACATGCACTTCGCTTGGTTGCTTCAGTTAGGAGATGAATCCGTAGAGTCATTTGGGAGATTTAGGCATGATATTTGGTTCAGCGAGACTCGAGAGTTCGAGTAGGAGGCCTCATTTTGGCAGGTAGTGGGGATCGCTCGCTGGTTAAGAAGCATGCGGGACCACGAGCGAGAGGTCAGGCGAGATCAGGAGAGAGAGTTTTGGGAGGCGTGGAGTCCTCGTAGACCAGAGTAATCTACTGTTCCTTAGTATGGAACCAAGGTACGTCAGGGTAGAGAATTTTGGGTCAACCAGTTCAGTTTGAATTACCAGCTTCGCATGGGGGCTTTTCAGGTACTCATGGGTCTCAGAGGATCCGTATTGCATGTTTTCCACAGCCACATCGGCAGAGAGATTGTTTTCAGTGTGGAGATGTTACCCACAGGGTGAGAGACTATTCCAGGATTCAGGTAGGAGTGTAATAGCAGGGTATTATGGTGGGTAAAGGGCACCGAAGAGGGGGAGGCCAGACTCGTTGATGTGTTGCATATAGTAGGCTAGAGGCTATTGTGCCAAGTATTATCACCCAGGTATGTTTTGATGTGCTAAAGTGGGGTACAATTGTATTTCACAATACCTCTTTTGGTGGGGACGAGTTTCCGTTATTTGTTGCTTATTTATGAGTAAGTTTTACACTTGGCACTCTATTTTCGTGTTTGCTCCTGTTGGGAGATTTTATGAGCGGTAGCAATGTCTATCGTTGTTTTATTCATCATTGATAGTGGTGAGACTAGAAGTGAGTCCTTGTTGTTCTTCGTGGTAAGATCTATGTGATTTTCCTAAATTTTTTGCTTACGAGTTGTGATTTGATATTCCATCGAGATCTGATATCAACTAGCGTTATGATTTTATCAACTAAGATGAATTAGTGGAGGAATTTCAATTGGTATGATATATTTTCGGTATTTGATTCATAGTTGAGGGCGAGGTCCTCGTGATATTTGTGATTCGATATGTTTGGACCAGGCTGAGTAACAGTGGAATTTTATCAGGATGGAATCCTTGTGATTTGTTCATATGCTTTGCTTCTTCGTTGTTATATTTCTTTTGGTAAGTCAATACTGATAAAGTGTTATGCCTATGGCCTTGTTTGATAGTTCCTTTATATGTTTCTATATTCATATTCAGTCATTATCGTTATGTGCTCCATTAGTTTTAGCTTGCGGGATATGTGCCTAGTGGTGTTAGTTGTGGCTTGGTGATTCGGACGTTTAATAATGAAGTCTTCGTTTTATAACATCATTATCAGTATTATGGGGTTTGGAACTGAGTTCTTTCAGATGCGAGGCTAATTACCAAACTTGAGTTAATTTCGGGCAGCTATGGTGATCAAAAGTGTTAACTGAGCCTATGTGTGATGTGATATGTTGTGTGGTCGTGTCTTATGGGTGTAGTCATGAGTTGTTGCAGCTGGTTGAGGCTAATGTTGGATATGGATTTAGGATCAGCTTTTTTGTGAATGAGTAGCGGGTGAGAAGTAGAGATATGAGGCTTATCAGTGGTGATATGAAGGCTATAATGCAGTTGTGATTGTTTCATCGGGCTTATGTTGGTTGGGGTGATGTGGGATCACCCGCGGCTATGTGTTGGAAGTATACAATCAGAGATTAGATGAGCTCAAAGTGAATCTTGGCACGTTCGATGACGAATATTTGTTTAAGAAGGGGAGATTGTGATGACCCAAAAGGTCATCCCGTATATTTCTGTGTTCCGAGGTCATGAAAACCTCCTCCTATGTTACCTTGATTTGCGTGCGTATCCCAGGCTTGTAGCCGGGAAGCCTTTATGTGAAAAAAATTGATAAAAATAATAATATTTTATTAGAAAATTGAATGAAGTTGACTTCGATCAACGTTTTTGGTAAACGGACCCGGACCCGTGATTTGACGGTCCCGGAGGGTCAGTACGAAAATATGGGACTTTGGCGTATGTCCGGAATCAAATTCCGAGGTCCCAAATCCGAGAAATGTATTTTTAAAGAAAATTATTTTCTGAATAATATAAAGCTTTTTTTGAAAATAATATTTGAGGTGAAACCTGTGATATCCGGCCCGTATCATGGTTCCGGAGCCCGGTACAGGTTCGATATGACTTATATGTGTTACCAGTGAAATTTGGTAAGAAACAGACTTAGTTTGACGTGATTCGGACCTTAAATGCAAAATATAAAGTTTAAGAAGTTTTGAGAATTTTTATGGATTTGGAGGTTTAATCCGATGTTTATGATGTTATTTTGGTGTTTTGATTACTCGAATCATACCGTAGGATGTTTTGAGGCTGTGTGTATATTTGATTTTGAGTTTCGGGGGCCTCGGGTGCATTTCAAATGGGTTTCGGGAAATTTTCTTCCATTTTTGAACTGCTTTTTCTGGTGTCTGTTGCCCTCTTTCGCTATCGCATAGCCCAAGCCATGATCGCGTAGTGTCATGATTGCCCCGCCAATTTCCTTGATCGCGATCACAGTGATTCTTTCGCGATCGCGATGTGTCCCTACTAGTCCCCTAAAATATCCTCACCGCACTGCATAACTCCATCCACGATCGCAGAAGCCAGCATGCCCCTTATACGCGATCACATAAGATTCTTCGCGATCGCGGAGCACATCTTACACCAGCAACCATTTCCTTCTACGCGATCGTGCCTCGAATCCCCCGATCGCGATTTACAAAGCTCCTGGGCAGAATATAAGTTTGGAAAATCGGGGTTTCACCATTTTAAACATATTTTGACTTCTAGAACTCGGCTTTGGGCGATTCTTTGAGGGATTTTCCACAAATCGAATGGGTAAGTGATCTTCCACTTTAATTAATTATATTTCATGAATTAGTTCTTGTTTTTATGATTTAATTTGTGTTTTGGGTTGAGGGGATTGTGGGTTGTGATAGAAAACATCTAAAATGTAAAATCATGATTTGAAAGACCAAATGTTATCGGAATTGGATAAATTTAGTATGTGTGAACTCGTATCGGAATGGGTAATCGAAATTCATAAAATTTATCGGATTCTGAGGTGTAGGCCCGAGGGGTCGACTTTTGGGTCGATTTTTATAATATTGTAAAGATTGATAATTTATTATTCAGAATAGTTCCTTATACATTTTATATGTATTTTGAAGTTATTTTAGTTTTTTTTAGCCTTCCGGAGGCCTTCCTGCCCGAGAAGTCTATTTTTGAGTACCTGGTTGTCGTCTTTGAGGTAAGTATCTTGCCTAACCTTTTGTGGGGGAACTTCCCCTTAGGATTGAGTCTTCTATTTTGGTTGTAGCCCGCGTACAACAGGTGACGAGTGCGTACTCGGAATTATTTGCAAATAGATTTCCCTTTTAGGATTTTTGGTCCTTATGTTCCGCGTGTATGAATTGAAACTGTTATATTTGAATTCCTAATTTCTAGTTTCATGTCTTCCTGCTCAATTTAGAAGTACTTGCCTAGCATTCCTTATTTCTTATATGATCTTAATTGACTTAAATGAAGACTTTGCTTTTCCTACTGTTATACTATATCTTTCTTCATACGCTGTCTATGTGACTAAAACTAGTATAGTCTCGCCCTATAATTGTCTAACAAGTAATTGGAATATCTATACGTTGGACAAGCATGCCCGTTACTCATATATTGTGATTAAAATGATTTTCCCTTAAGTACTACTTAGGTTTAATTGATGACCGCCCATGTTGATGGTATTTCTTTGATGCTGCCTATTTACTGAGCATTTGTTTAAGGTGAGTTTCTTCGGTGAAGCTAATTGTATAACTGAGATTGGTTATAGTTGATTCCCTTGCCAGATGATTTGGTTTCTTGTTTGCGAACTTGAATATATAGAATCGTTGCTATATTTGCCTCGTTTTCCCCTCTTTATGCTGCTTCTCTTTGTGCTTGGCATTCCTTTCAGTGGCTACTTCTTATGAGTCACTTTTTACCATTTTTTTGATTTAAGTCTTTGTATTGATTTTTTCATCGCACTTTGCATACGATCTTGTTTGCTTTTGCGCCTATTGTGGCAATGTATGTTGTTTCTGTCGCATTCTGGTTGTTTTCCCGAGTGGCTACATTGCATATTTAAATTAGGACTACGGACTGAGATCCGGGAGCTTTCCCCCTGTATTGCATTGCATATTTAAATTGGGACTACGAACGCAGATACGGGAGCTTTCCCCCTGTACTGCATTGCATATTTAAATTGGGACTACGAACACAAATACTGAGTTGCAGACTGAGTTCCGCTGGTTTTATCATTGAGGAGATTTGGATCGATATATATATATATATATATATATATAGAGAGAGAGAGAGAGAGAGAGAGAGAAAATTATAGTTGAAAAGCAATTATCTCCAGGAAAAATTATGTCTGAAGGACTTTTACTTCGAAAGTATATTTGAAAAGTATTTGTCTTGCAGAAAAATGATATTTGAAAGAGTATTATTTGGGAAAGTATATTTGAACACCACGTATTTTGAAGGGACTATGTTTTAAAGATCTCTCTTTATAAAAAATATATAAATAAACATTCAGAGAAAGTATGTTTCAAAGAAGAAATTTCTCCATTCCGAAAGCATTATATCTTTAAAGATTTCGAAATAAACTCACGATTAAGAGGTTTTCACTCGAAGGTTTGACCAGCTTTATTGAGTTTATTGGCTAAGGTATGACGTGAAGAAATTGATGCAGTGCTGAGTTGCTAGTGTTTTATTGGATTTGACTCTCGACATTTGGCTTGCATTCTCACCATTTTCTTTGCGTATTTCTATTATAATGTCCATTGATCGTAATTATTGAAATTTCTTCCGTATTATTCGACCGTACCGTAATTATATCGAAAAATCTTTACATAGATATTATGTTCGGCCATTTGTACATTTATGTCTTTTTACTTATTAGACCAGTGGTGTCTTGACTAGTCTTCATCACTACTTGACCGAGGTTAGTCTTGATACTTACTGTGCACCGTTGTGGTGTGCTCATACTACACTTCTGCGTATTTTTGTGTGCAGATCCGGGTAATTGTTGTTATTAGCTGCGTGGATCTTAGATGAGGAGACTCAAGGTAAACCTGCTGCTGTGTTTGCAGGCTTCAGAGTCACCTTCCCATTTATGTCAACTGTGCTTATTGCTTCTAGACAGTTGTATTTAGATTCGGTTGAAAGATGCCGTAGAGCTTATGACTTGTAGTTACCGGGTTTTGGGAAATTGTAAACTCTGTCAAGATTCCTATTATTGTTGTTGTTTAGTGGAAATGTTAGGCTCACCTAGTCCCTAAGACTAGGTTCCATCACGATACCCAAAAGAGGGAAATTTTGGTCATGACAGAACCGCTCCTTCTGGCCATCGGATTGCGGATGAAAACTTGAGCTATGACTCAATTTTGACCTGACGAAATTAAATGGTTGGGTGCAAAAGTTGCTAGTGAAGCATGAATCGCGGTCACTAACGATGTCTTTGGGCAGGCCCCAATATTTGACGAAATGAGACAAGAAGAGTCGAGCTGTATCTTCTGCTTATATATATTGTGGTGCTCCAATAAAGGTGGCATACATGGAAAACCGATCCACTACAACCAAGATAGTTGTGAGAGCTCTGACCTTGGGCAATCCGGTGATGAAATTTAGAGACACGCTTTCCTAAGGTCTTTGTGGGACAGCTAGTGGTTCCAAGAGTCCCGCTTGTGTTAAGTGGTCGACCTTGTCCTTTTGGTATACTAGACAAGCCCTCACATACTGAGCGATATCATCGGCCATTTGAGGCCAATAATATGCACGACGAAGTAATGCGATGGTGTGTTATTCGCTGGGATGGGCAGCCCACATGGTGTCATGACATTCTGCCAGAAGATTCCTTCTCAGATCTCCTCCTTAGGAACATAAAGTCGGTTCCTTTTTACCTTTAGGAAACCATCCTCCATGTAGAACTGGCGAGTTTTGCCCTGTCCTACTAGATCAACCAAATACTGTACTGTAGGATCCTTGATGAGTAGATCTTGTATCTGGTCTTTTATGGTGGTAGCTACTTCGCTCCCCCTTAGGGTGGTGAGTATTCACACTGATACTAGGTCAGCTCTCCGACTGAGTGCATCAGCAACATGATTAATCTTCCCACTTCTATACTCCAGGTTGAAGTGAAATTCTGCTAGGAGTTCCTGTCACCGGGCTTGTCGGCCTTTTAGCTTTGGCTAGGTCATAAAATGACTAACAACTGTGTTGTCTGTCTTGACTACAAACAGGTACCCCAATAGATAATGCCTCCAAAGGCGTAAGAAAATGAACAACAACCAATAAACCTTTCTCGTGGGTGTCATAGCACCGCTCTGCATCCTTCAGCTTCGGGTTATCGTATGCTACGGGATGCCCATCTTGTAGTAAGACTCCGCAAAGAGCATAGTCAGAAGCATCAATTTGTACCTCGAATGGCTTGTCCAAATCAGGGAGGGCCAAGACAGGGCTACTAGACATAGCCGCTTTTAATGCGTTGAAGTCCTCTGCTCGCTTGGGTCCCCAATCCTAACGCATGACCTTCTTTAGGAAATCTATCAATGGCACAACGATAAGGGAGTAATTCTTCACAAATCACCGATAGAAATTGCATAGGCCAAGGAACGCCCTCAAGGGGTGGGTAAACTTTGGTGGCGGCCAATCTGTGATAGTTTGGATCTTTTGCTGGTCCATCTTGATCCGCCCTACCTCAATGACATGTCCAAGGAAGTTGATCTTGTCACGACCCAAAATTGGGGGCGAGACTGGCACCCAGTGCCTCACCTCTCCTTGTGTACCAACTAGCAACTAAGGGACTCTAAACATATGATATCATACGTTGGCCATGGGCCACATTGCAAGACAACTACGAATGCTTACAGGTATCGATATAAAATTGGGTTGACAAAGCCGTCATGATCATTAAATTTGACAAACCAACCAAATATACATACAAGGCCTGCAAGCCCAACATACTGCACTAACTGACAAGATATGTCTACAAGCCTCTACTGATAGGTATATTGTGATCGGAACAACTCCCCGACCTACTCATAACATATATACATATACATAAAAGAGGTACATAAGGCTGTAGACCCGGCAACTCCGAAAGACATGGAGCTTACCGATCAATCTGAACTTGGGCAACCCTTAATGAGGAGGTCTACCTGTCTCTCTATCTGAACTTGCACGCATGAAATTCAGCGCCCACAGAAAAGGGATGTCGGTACAAAATAATGTGCCGAGTATGTAAGGCAATATACTGAAAGCTGAAATTGGACTGATAATATAATAACTCAAAGTAACTGGAAGTCAAAGATAATCTGAAGATATGCTTACCTGCTGATACTGACTCAACTCTCTCAATATAGGAAGTAAAATAGTTGTCTGACCCTATGAGGCTCGATGTATATATATATATATATATATATATATAACTGCTCTGCCGTAGTAGGCTCGCTCATAGGTGCTCGGCCATACTAGGTTTTGTATCTCGACCAACTGGGCTCGCTCATAGGCGCTCGGCCACAGTAGGCTCGCTATATAACTTACCATCTGATCAGAAGTTTCCAAATAAGGGCCTGCCCATCGATTATAGCTCGATGGTAATGAAAATATTGTAATATTGTGTATATATAGACTCTCTGCTCTCTTGACTGGAAAAACGAAATACTCAATTGAATATGAAGTCCCGATAAGGATAATATTGTAACTTACAATACTAGGAAAATATACGTAAATTTCGGGATATGAATTTTTTTTTATGTCTCATTATCAAACTCGTGTAATTACGAGATCATGCCAAAATGAAATAAGGGATTAGCCTTAACATACTTGGAGTAGGGAAAAATCCGTATAATATTCTTGGAGAAGATTGCACCGTACTCCTTTTGAACCGCAAAATTTTACGTTTATACAGTTCTAAAAATTCCCGGTGGAATTGTGTGGTTGCAAGAATTTATGTTGTAAGCTCGTTAGATTTAAGTTTCTGTTCTTGAAATGCTTCTGTATTAGAAATAAAGGTATATGATTTCTATTACTAAGAGACTTAGTAATACACATATAACTAAGAGACTAAGACTTATGACTAAGCGACTAAGAGACTTTTACACTTAAGTAGACTTGTCTTATGTACCTTATTTTAGATAGCCACCTAATANTGTCCCGCTACCCGCTAATTAAGCAATTGCCCACATAATTAGGAATTATCTCAAACTACTTAAAATACTACTCACTTTTAATACCCTTTGTACACCTTACAATATTGGCCATGTGGTACCTTGTATGATACTAGTCCATAAATACCGGGTATTTTAGCTCGTGTCTTATTTAAACTCAAAATGTTAAACTTCGACAAAATTCATTTTCTTCGATTTTGCTTACCCTCTCACCTTGACGAATTTACTCATCAATTGCTTGAAATAACATAATACTTATAATCTCACAATAATCTCATTCCCGAACTTACGTCGATTAATTTACGACGTAACTTTATCATACGATAATACATGATGTAACATCTCATTCCCTAGCTTCCATTAATTAATTTATGGTGCACTTTCATGTACGAAAACATGGGGTGTAGCATATCAATGTTTGAGCGAAGGAGCACTTGGATAGCTTTTCGAATAATTCATGCTCCTGCAACCGGGATTGGACCTTACATAAGTGCTCTAGGTGTTCATCCAGGGTTTGGCTGTAAACCACAATGTCATCCAAATAGACCACCACAAATTCGTCAATGTACTCTTGGAAACCTGGTTCATCAGGGTACAAAATGTGGTTGGAGCGTTAGTCAAGACGAACAACATAACCAAGAAGTAGAACGACCCATATCTTGTCACACAGGTCGTCTTGTTTCATCACCCGCAACAATTCCAACTTGCCAATGACCTGTCTTTAGGTTAATTTTCGTGAACATCGTCGCACCCCACAATTTATCGAACAAGTCTTCCATGAGCGGAATAGGATACTTGTTCTTCACAACTATTGTTTTAGAGCCCGATAATCCACACAAAGTCATAGACTACCATCATATTTCTTTTCGATTAGCACAGGGGACCTCTATGTGGACTTGGAGGGTACAATGAGCCCTGTGTCTAGCATCTCCGTCAACTGTCTCGGAAGCTCGGTGAGTTCGGGTTGTGAAATTCTATAAGGCACTCAGAAAGGTGGCTTCGCACCCGACACCAACTAAACCTCATGGTCCACAGTGTGCCTAGGTGGAAGTTGCTTTGGCATTTCCTGTGGCATGACATCCTCAAACTCCAGCAGTAGCTCCTTTATGGGTGCAGGGATGAGACCTGATGATCTTTCTACCTCATCAATGGATAGGGCAGCCATGAACGTAGGTTCATGTCTTTTGACTCCCTTCTTCAGTTGCAAGACTGAGATGTTCTCGGCGGCCATCTTCATAGGCATGAACGGGATAATGCAAGGCTTGGTCCCGTTTTCTCCCATCATCAGAAGCATGTATGCATATGGTACGATCATGGTGTTGGTTTGCCTCAAGAATTCCAGCCCAACTATCAACTCCAAGTCATCTGTGATCACTATGCGCAAGGTGAATTTCATTCATAAGGACCCATCTTCACTGGTACTTCTTTGGCTATTCCACCCACTGGTTGAGGAGGTGAGTTGATAGCCTTGACATGACCTTTGCCCTTTCCTACAACTAAACCAAGACGCTCCACCTGAGTTGAGGCCAAGTAGGTGTGGGTGGCACCCGTATCTATCATCACTCGAATGGGTTTACGATTCATCTTTAATTCAACGAAAATCAAGGTCCTCTCTTGTTTAAGAGGGTCCTCTCATTCGCATTCATTTCCCCTTTCTTGGTGATTGGGATGGGGTCCTTCTTCTTACGGATACCAGCACTGGTTCCCGCTAATGCGTCATAAATAGAACCAACAATTGCATTGAAGGACCTACTGTTTCGGTTTCCTCCGCATCATTTGATTCGTAACCCGCCCCGTCATCAAAATATTGATGGGCTTTCATCTTTACATCTGGTCATTCATTATCCCAATGTATCCCACCGTAATGACGGCATCCTAAGGGGGATTTCTCCCCCGATCATTCTTGTTTGAGGCAGCACAGTTGCTGCTTGAGCAAGGAGTCTTAGATTTGGTGGCACAGCGGTCTCCCCCACTTCTGTTAGGGCCACCGTGGTTACAATGGCCTCCTTTGTATCCCGTTTGAATAGGCGGTTAAGGCCTATCCTTCCGAGTTTCCACTTGATAGTCCCCAAGGCATTCTGCTGCTCCGATCACCTTGGGTACTATATCTACTTTTTGTCTTTGCAGATCCATGTGGGCATAAGGTTTCAACCCTTCCAAGAATGTGAAGAGCTTTTCCTTGTCCCCCATTTCACAGATGTTCACCATGAGCGCAAAGAATTATCCCACGTAATTCCGCACTAATTTGGTCAGGCAGAGCTCCCGTAGTTTTCTCCTTGCATTGTACTCAACATTTTCGGGGAAGAACTTTTGGCGTATGGCCGCCTTCAGTTCTGCCCATGTCCCCATAGCATCTTCACCGGCCCTTATAGCTTCGTATTTCACTCACCACCAGATTTTAGCATCACCCTGAAGATACATGGCAACCATTGCAACCTTCTTGGCTTCTTCTAGACCTCCCACGGAATCGAAGTACTGCTCGATGTCGAAGATGAATTTTTCAACTTCTTTTGCATTCCATGCTCCACAGTATGGCTTTGGCTCAGGAATTTTCAGTTTTGTGCTCCAGGGCGAGGTTCACAGCACCCCCGATTTGGTTTTCAACTCCGCGAAGCAATCCCTGTAGAGCAGCATTGACAACATTGAGTTGGCTTGTCAAGTTATCTATAGTTTGCTGCATGGAAGTCACCATGTATTCCTCATGTGCCCTGTAGGATAAACCCTCAGCACGCTCCTGTTGGAGGCCCTCAAATTTAACAAAAATCTTGGTTGCATCAATGGAAGCCGTTTGCTGGTCTCCTTCAGAGTCGCGACTGATGTTTTCTATGTCAACTTCGGCCAGGAGCATTTTGCGGTACGGGCTGTCCAACCTTTCCGCTAGGCTAGTTTATAGTTTAGGCACCGTAGTTATAATGGGTCGTAATATTGCCTCTTCAAGGGCCGCAATGCGGTCCCCCTAATTCACTATGGTCAGAAATGGTGGTAATGGAAACATGTTCGCTCGTTTGATGTCGATCCTAGGCTCTAATACAAAGTGTTACACGGTGCCTTCCTAAGATTCTTTGGACGGGCGATGTAAGGCTAAGCAAATGGTGTCACTGCAGTTGCTTTCTGCCAACTGAGGTCTCCTCCGTACGCTAGACGAGATTGTTAGTGTCGTAGGGGAAAACCAATGTCAAGAACAATTGACAGAATAGTAATGAGAATTGAAAGAAAGCTTGATTGCATTAATAAAAGCTATTACAAAATAAGGCAACACAGTGTCGAGGGGGAGAGGCACCCGTACAGAGAATTTCTTGCAAGAAAGTTTTCGATTGCTTTATCCCCCCTAATAATGCTTAAAGAAAATAAACCAAAGTTACAAAACATTACCTAAATAAGCTAGAGAATCATAATGGAGATACATGGAGTAAAACTACTATATATTTCAAATCAAAAGGACTTAGCTTTATTCAATGTAGAAACAGGTTCGTTGTCACCAACTTTGTCTTAGGCATCATAATATACGCGCGCGACGCTGTCGACAACTGCCGGTGGATGTGCACTGGTGAGGGATATCGGTGGGGCGACAAAGGAACATGCACACTTGTCAGTTGGTGTGGCCAAGACCACGAGGTCGGGTGTGGCACTAGGCGTTAGGCGGCTTGCCAGGACGCCACGGGGCACATCCAAGGGGTCATGGGGCATGGCTGGAAAGCCACCCATGACATAAGGCATAAAAAATTCACTAAGTCTTTTAGCCGAAAGGAGGAAAAAATTATAGCCACTTTAGAGGCCGAATTGGCCCTACCTAAAAGAGCCTAAGGGACAATCTAAAAGAGCCTAAAGGCTGATATAAAAGAGCCTAAAGGCCGATATAAAAAAGTCTAAAGGCCAATGCACTAAAGGTTCGAGATTTGACCTTAGGGTTCGATCACCCCGAGCCCAAATAGATATTTTTTGGACTATGGCTCAAAGACATATCATCAATCGACATTAAGGGTACATGTCCTAAAGGTTCGAATCTTGCTTGAACCCAGGCGCGATAACTTCAAAGAAATTAGTGCAAGAAATTGTAAGGGAAAATAACGAAGGAAACATTTAATTTTCTCTTATATATATTCAAAATATGATATGTAAAAAAGTTCAACAGAAGAGAAAAATAAAAAAAGAAAATAAAAATCCTATCTAGATCGAGGGAGCATCCCCCCCATTCGGGGACAACCTTTTCTCCTAGACTACTTCCCCCTCGGAGACAACTTTTCCATCAAGAGTAGACTCTTCTTCGGCCCCCTCCTCATCTTCGGATCCGCCTTGGCCACCTTCGGCATCATCATCATCATCGGAAGAAATGAGGAATCGGGCATCGACTTCATCCACCTTGGCTTGGGCTATCTCCTCGTATAGATCAAAGCCCCTAGATCGGCACCTAGGAAAGTCGTTGCTTCATTTTTCCCGAGCAACAACTTCTCAGAGCTTCGTTTGAGCAGCTTCGGTGTCTTTCAAAGAAACGACGACATTTTTATCAGTCGTAAGCTGAATCTTTTGAACCTTGGCACTAGCTTCAGCGACTTTAGATTTGGCTTTGACAAGTTTGGCCTCGAGCTTAGGAACCTTTTCGGTCTGGACCGAACTGCAATCTTTGGCATTTCAAAGCTGAATCTCGGTAGCAGCTAGCTTTGACAGTGCAGCTTCCTTCGCTGCAGCCAGGAGGTACATCTTTTCTCAAAGCTGCTTCCTTCGCTGTAACCTCACCTCAAAGTTTCCCTAGTATCTCCACCTTCTGCAGCAGCTGAGACATCAAAGTATTAACTTCCGAAGTTGGGAGGGGAAGGTCATAATCTTTCAAAAAGCTAGTTACCTACTTCTCCATCTCGTCCTCGTATTCTCGAGCCTTGGTCAACTCCGCCTGCAGGTTTCTAAGCTCCTCCTAATTTTTATCACAAAGAAGCCTCAGGGCCTTCTCTTTACCCAATGGTTGGCTCGGCTCGTCCTTATATTGGCTTAGCTCGTCCTTGAACTTGATAAAAGCCTACAAAGAAATGGGAGTAAGCAAGGAAAATTGCAACACTGAAAGAGTTTCAACATTAAGAAATGGGGATTACCTCAGAGAAGAGACGTTGGGCCTCTTCGAAGGTTGATGATGCATCGATAAGATCGGCATCATCGACCCCAGTGAAACAACCCTGTAAGGATTGTCCTCCCTAGGCACTCCTCCTAACTCTTGCATTTTCAGAGCCTAAGCATCCTGTATGGCCTCTTCAAAGTAGGCCGGTAATGATGAAGAAGGACTCATTGTCATGGCCCCTAGCAGGTCAACTGAGGCACTCTGTTCGGTCGTGGGTATCTTGGAGCTTGTTTATTTGTAGTACTCGTCAAGGACTGAGTAACAAATACCACCTTGGGTGATTCAGGAGATTTGTCCTGCGAGGTCTCCTCACCTCGGTATGTAACCTATGGCTTGGAGCCCTTGGCAGCTTCGGCCAATTTCTTTCTTCGAGTCATTAAACCCGAAACCTGACCATCATCATCGTCCTCCTGCATTAACTGGTGGACTGAATCTGTATCCACCAGGATGACGTTAGTCATGCGCTTCCGAGAAGGCCTTGTTTTGATTTAAGGATCTTCGGGCTTCAAAAACCTTTTCCTCTTATTGTCCTTCTTCAGTTTCGGTATCGGAGATTTGGCTTTCTCCCCATGAGGGGCCGGCCTCATCTTAGAAAAATCTCCAATGCCTGCATTAATAGAATCTAAGTGTCAGAAATGAAGCATCCCCCGATAAGGAAGAAAATATCAGAAACATTACCATGGTGTTTGGGTTCCCACTTACCCTTCGAGAGGTCATGCCACTTGCGTTTGTCATACAGTGTAGTGGCGGCTAGCTTTCAGACACAATCCTCGAGATTGGGGATCTCTTGGGGCATCCAAGTGACCGCTGCAACATATAAGGAAGAATGATAGTCAAAGTATAGTAAAAATGTAGAAAGCTGCTAAAAGAAATGGGCTCCATTTACGGTCGAAGTTCCACATCTCGGGGAACGATATTTGCTCTTCGAGGATGACATCGATGGTCCTTATTCGAATGAACCGGCTCATCCAGCCTCGATCTCTATCCTCGTCATTACTAGCGAAGAAAGATTTGGTCGATCGACGTTGGAGTTTAATCAGTCCTCGAAAAAGTTGAGGCTAATACAAGCGAATAAGATGGCTATGGGTAAGCTCGAGCCCCTCGGCATTGCTGGTGAAATATCAAAGAATTATCACAATGCGCTAGAAAGACGGATGGATCTTGCCAAGGGCAACTTGATATATTTTTCAAAAATTAATCACTATTTGATCAAGTGGAACCAACGTGAAAGGGTAAGTGTACAAACTTAAAAACCCCTTCACGTGGGTAGTAATGTCCTCCTCTTGGGTGGGGATCTGTACCACGACCTCTTCCCCCCAACCACACTCGTTCATACTATCGAGATGGCCCTTCGATATCAAACAAATATACCTCGAGGCATGTTCTCATCGACCAGGAACATCTGGTGGTAAAGTCCTTCTTTAAAGTGCAACCACTAGGAACGATCTCTTGAAGGGCCAGCGCCTTGCCACCGCCTGGACGGGAGAAATAAGTGGAAGTTCCCTCTTTTTGAGGAACATCTTTAGAAGTTTTAGCCATTGATTCTAGTCAAGATAGGCCAAATGAGATAAGATTTAATGGTTTAGCATTCAGGAAGCGGAGATATTGAGGCAGAAGAACAGAAAACAGAGAGAAGAAGAAATAAGAGGCGGCGCAAATGGAAGTAAAATCCTCAACAAGGAAAATAACCGGGTATTTATAGAAAATTCGGTGACCGTTCGGTGACACTAGTGGTCTACCAGCATTGACGCACATTTAATGTTCTGGGGAAGCGGACCGATGGGACGTTTCAATCACTTCAATGCTTGCATCATAGGGATGATTTCATTATCGGAGACTTCAAAAACTCTAGATTCAAATCGTTTCTTATCATCTTATTCTAAGAAACGCGGGGACTATCTGTATACGGACAAAATCATATTACCCAAATTTGTAGGCTCGAGAGGTCGCATCGAGGGCAGAAGTTCAACAGAGACTTGGCCCGGGCTCGAAGACAGAACAAGAGGCTCGTAGACCTAAGTGCTCGAGGATCATCAGAGCCAAGTACGATCGATTCAAGAACAAGTGCCGTTACGAGTTTGTTACAGAAGGACAAGATTCTCGCCACGTCCTAAGATCATGGCGTAAATTCAAGAAAAGATTTGTACGAATTAGTCAAAATCCGTACTAGGTCGTTATACAGCTGTCCCAATAAGATTCTTTACTGTAAATAGAAATGTACCTTATTTAGGTTTTTCCTCATATATAAAGAGGACCCAACAATTGTAAGGATCATCTAATCATTGGCAAAGAATATACTATCTTACTTTCTCGTTCATTGTTCTTCAGAATTATTCTCTAGCTTTATTGCTCTTACTTTATTGTTCTTGCTTGGTTGTCCTTAACCCACATCGAGGTCATCGAGCTCGAGGTCCATATTGCACAAAGTAACACTGGTTTGGTACTTCGTTTCTTCTCCTTTATACCCTATATTACTTGCTTACTAATTGGTATTGGACTAGATCACATATCTTTAAAACCACAAATCATATTTAATTGTTACTCGTATTTTTTAGGTAAACTATAGTAGAGTAAAATAAAGATCCTTTGAAGCGAGGAAAGAGCTCTTCTCTATAGGAGAGGAGGGCATTGCATTAATGATGAAAATATGTTCAAGTGAAAAATATTAAACCAAAGATCTGTCTAAAATATTCAAAGGACAGTTCTCTAGCCACAAGTCTCTCCATAGACAGTATTTTACTAATATAAGTAGAATTTTTGGAGTATTGTACTCCTAATAGCGCACAAACAGTAAAACTAACAAAATTTGTACTATTTCTCTTTTAGCATCAGCTTTATTAAACAACTGACTGGTTTTAAGCTCAAACATTCAAACTCAACCAATCAGTGAATTGACAAGGAAAAACAAAGACTTTGAATCGTAAGTACATTCATATAATCAACCAAAACAATCAACCGGCTAGGTCGCACCAAATAAAAAATTTATATTAAACAAATATTAACGAACAAATGATCGACCGGCTAGGTCGCAAACGAATTACAGGATTACAACAATTATTAACTAGATTCATTATCTAATTAACTAAATGTTCGACCGGCTAGGTCGATAAATCGAATTCATAATACAACGCTTATAACAACCAAACGATCACAATCAAACACTAATAACTAGCAACAGTCACTGAAGGATTGATGCAATTATAAATGAAAACAAAAAAGTTAATGGAACTAACTGCCAATAGAAGAAAAAAAGGAAAAAAGATGCGGAACTACCAGGATTTACAACTGCTCGGGGTGACGCTGAGAGGTTCAAATTTTTTTTTTCATTGATATACTATGAAACCAAAAATCCAATGATCCAAAGGTTGGTTTTTATTGTTTATCAATAATAGAGCCTTGCTCAGTGTGGGAATGGAGGCAAAGAGAGAAGGTTTGGGTAGTGGAGATGGTTGTGAGGCAATGATAGGTCGCCAGAAAATTTCACCGAGATATGGGTAATGAAATTCGGCTACAAGACCAATGTCAAATGGTAAATTTTAGGCAAGTTTGAAACATCCATGAAAGTGGTATGGGGTGAAGTGGCATGAAAACCGTAACAACCCGACCGATCATTTTGCCTGTTAGATCCATTTTCCCCTAAATAAGATTCCCCATATGTGCTTTTAATGTTTTATGACTTGCGGGGATAGTTAGTTCGGGATCGGAAGGGTTTTGGTTGAAATCGGAGCACTTGGTTCCTTGCTTTTGCTTCTAAAGGTTAAGTTTGACTTCGGTCAATGTTTTGAGTAACTGAACTTGGAGTCGGGTTTTGACGGTTTTAGTAGGTTCGTATGATGATTTTGAACTTGGGCGTATGTACAGATTTTTTGGTGACCCGGGAGCGTTTCGGCGCTTAACATTCATAGTCGGCACCTTGAAAGTTTTAAAGTTCTTTAAATTTGATTTGGAGTAGGTTTTGGTGTTATCGAGGTCTGTTTGGGATTTCGAGCCTGGGAATAGTTTCGTATGATGATTTAAGACTTGCACGCAAAATTGGTGTCATTCCGAGAAGTTTAAGTATGTATTGACGCGTTCAGAGTAAGTAAGAAGAACATGAAGTTCATTAGTTCATTCAGTTTGGTTTAGGGTGTGGTTCTTAGTTTTGATATTGTTTTATCCGTTTCGAAGTTTCGAGCGAGTTCATTTTATAATTTCAAAGTTGTAGTATGTTTGGGCGGGCCCCGAGGGTCTCGGGTGTCAATCGAACGAGACGCATAACTCATTTTGACTTAGTAGAGCAGCTAAAGAACTAGGTGTCTGGTGTAATCGCACATGCGGAGGGCTAGCACCAAGTGCACGCTCGCATAAGTAAGCCATGGATCGTAGAAGCGCCGAAGCACAGGATGCCCAGTGATCGCAGAAGCCGTGAAGGGATCGCACCTGCGGAACCGCATGTGTGAAAAAGGAGATCACAGAGGCGTAATAGGGTTGTAGGTGTAAATCGCTCACCGTTGAAGCGGACTCCCGCCCCCAGAAGCAAAACTAGCCAGCCTTGGGCACTTCTGCAGAAGCGGACCTTGGTCTACAAAAGCGATGCCGCAGATGCGCCCAGTGACTGCGGGTACAGAATCTCTGGAGGCAGTGTCGTCCTTTTAAAATGAGACTTAGACTATTTTGAGTTCATTTATTGCACACTTGGGCGATTTTGGAGCTTCAAGAGGGGGCTTTCCACCTAGCTAATTGAGGTAATTAATTTATTTGCAAATTGTTTTTAATACATAGATTATGGGAAGATTTAACATGAAAATTTGTGAAATCATGGGTTTAGATGAAAAATATAGGTTTTAATAAAAACGGGGTTTAACCATGATAAAGGGTTAGGAATCGAGTGAAAATTATATATTTGAGTTCGTGAGGTTATGGGTAACTACTTTCTCAAAAAAACTGTGGAACCTAGGCATGTGGGCCCGGGGTGAATTTTAAGAATCCTTCAAATTGGGTTTGGGTAATCACTCCAATAGTTTGAATATGAACTTGTGAACATGTATTGATTAATTTATATAACATTTGACTAGTTACAGGTCGTTCGACAACGAGTTGAGGATTTAAAACATATTTGAGGCCGGGAAGTGAGCTTTGAGTCGAGCTAAGTCTCTTGCCTAACCTTGTAAGAGGGACTTTACCCCATAGGTGATTTAAATTAATCTTTGCTTCTAATTATGGGGGCTACATACACACGAAGTGATGGAAGTATGTGTGTACCTGCTAATTATGCTTATATTCGAGCAGTTTAGGACCCAAATCATGAAATACTTGTAATGTTTGTGCCCTACGTGCCAATTAAATTGTCTAAATCATATTAGAACTTGATAAGGAATCGTACGAGACTTTCACTTTCTTGAATTTTAGCGGACTACTTGAATATTAATGGAAATAGTTTATATTGTGTATTAATGATAACGATTAAACTAAATACTTATTACGTATCCCTCATCTTGTGGAGCGGGTCGAATGCCTCGGCAGTAGATAGATGAATCTATGGTTCGTGCCGCTCAACCCTCTACAGTGTACACATTATTCTGGATCGGGTCGTACAACCTCAGCATAATCGTGCAAAGAAAGTAATTTATTTGGAATTATCAAATTCTTAAAGAATTATCAGCTCCTGCTTGTTAATAAGTTATTTTCATTATTTATGTAACCCATATTTATTCATACTTCATATTTTCATATTGTTAGCCCATAGTAAGTGTCCGAGTCGACCCCTCGTCACTACTTCTTCGAGATTAGACTTGATACTTACTGGGTACATGTTGTTTATGTACTCAAGCAATACTTATGCACTACCACTGCAGGTTCTGAGGCAGGTGCATCTGGTAGCCAACCCAGCGCACACCCCTGACACCCAGAGACTGAGCGTTGAGATGCTTTATGAGTCGTTCAATAGCACCCAATGTCTTTCTTTTGTTCATTGCTTGTTTCTCTACTTCATTTCGGACAATGGTTTAGTATTTTGTATATTCTACTAGTTTATTACTCACTTGTGACACCAGGTATTGGCACACACTAGTAGACTTATGGTTTTTCCTAGCGGCAGCGTTGGGCGCCATCATGGCCTATAAGAGAATTAGACAACATGGTATTAGAGCACTAGGTTCACGTAGGTCTCACAAGTAATGAGCAGGCGTAATAAAGTCTTGTGAATCGCTGCAGAGACGTTCATACTTATCTTTGAGAGGCTACAGGGTGTTAGGAAACTAATATTTCTTCATCTCCTATCGTGCAATTCATGTGATACTAAGTATCTTTCTCTTATTCTCTCACAGATGGTGAGAACGTGTGCAGCTGTTGTTCAGATCAGGGAGGAGCTGCTCCCTTATTGCTAGAGGACGAGGTAGAGGCCAAGGGAGGGCTCGAGCCTGTGGTAGAAGATGAGGACATTCCAGAGTTGCTCCAGCTATTCCATTATTGTATCTAGTAGAGGATCCAATTATAGAAGAGCAGGGCGAGGTGCCTGAAGCATAACCAACCCCGGTGGATTTCATGTCCGCACCAGGATTCTAGGAGGTCATGGGCCGTATGTGGCAGTTCATGGATACTATGAATCGGACTGGTTTATTTCCCGCAGACCCTACCACATATCAGGTGGGAGGGGGAGAACAAACACTATCGCTCAGGCTCCAGCGCATGCAGCTACCATATATTAGACCTCGGTGCACTACCAATATGTGGAGCTCAACCAGTTGCAACAGCTACAATGAGGCCCATAACAGCTGCGGCCGACAATCCACATATGCTATTGGAAAGATGGACCAGGCTTTATCTGCATGCTTTTGGAGGTGAGAGACATGAGGAACCTCAAGACTTTATTGATCGGTGTAGAGACAGACTGCACAACCTGATGATATTGGAGTCCCATATGGTGTACTTTACCACCTTTTAGTTGGAGGGCAGGGCCCGTAGATGGTGGCAGTAACATCATCTTTGTAGACCAGTAGGTTTTCCTTCCATGACTTGGGGTTAGTTCACACGCCTCTTCTTGGATAGATATTGCACTCTCAGAGAAAAGGGTGGCAGTTTCAGTTCGAGCAGCTTCAGCAAGGCCAGATATCCGTGAGTGACTATGAGGCGAGATTCTCTGAGTTGTCTCGCCATGCACTTATGATTCTTCTGACCAATGCATAGAGAGTGCGGAGGTTTGGTGCCGATTTGCACTCGGGTATCCAGGCCATCATTGCTCAATAGGTAGAGATGGGGACTTCTTACAGACTAGTTTTGGAGATAGCTCATAGGATCAAGGGTGTTTGCCAACGAGGCCGAGAGCAAGCATCGAGGGATAAGAAGTTTTGATATTCTAGAGATTTTAGTCGTGCCCCAACTCGGGGCAGGGGTCGGTTCGTGAGGGGTCAGTCTAGTAGGCCCACGTATCTAGCACTGCCGCCTCCTCGGGGTGCTCCAGTATGACCTTATTTCAGTCCCATGCCAGAGAGTTCCTACCACCCACCAGCTATTCAGGGTTCTTCCAGTGGATATTCAGGCCATCAGGGTAAGATTTTAGGTCAGCGGTCCACCATACCGAGAGGTTGTTTCGAGTGGGGGGATCTCATTCATGTGCGGAGGTTCTACCCCAGGCTTTGGGGAAAGGCAGTGTAGTAGGGTCAGCAACATATGATTACAGTACAAATTGTCCCACTAATCGTCAAGCCGCCTAGAGGTAGAGGACAGATGAGTAGGGGTCTTCGTAGAGGTGGATGCTAGTCACGTGGAGGCCAGTCACGTGGCACTCCAACTATGTTCTATGCTTTTCCGACGAGTCCAGATGCAGTGGCCCCAAATGTCATGATCATAGGTATTATTTCAGTTTGCGATAGGGATACTTCAGTACTATTTAATCCAGGGTCTACATATTCATATGTATCGTATCTGTTTGCTCATTTCCTGGGTGTTTCTTCTGAGTCCCTGAATGCTCCTATTTATGTGTCCACTCATGTGGGCGATTCCGTTGTTGTGGATGGGATTTATCGATCCTATGTTTTTATGTTCTGTGGTTATGAGACTAGAGCAGATATTCTGTTGCTTGATATGACCAACTTTGAGGTCATCCTAGGCATGGACGGTTATCTCCATAAGATTCCATCCTTGATTACCATGGTTATGCCAGAGTTGCCTCGACTGGAGTGAAAAGGTTCGTCTGTTAGTGCATCTAGTCGGGTTGTTTCTTTTCTGATGGTTCGATACATGGTCGAGAAGGGTTGTTTGGCTTATGTAGCCTTTGTTCGAGATACTAATGCAGGGGCTCTGGCGGTTGATTTACTGCCCGTAGTACGTGAGTTCTCCGATGTGTTTCCTTCTAATCTTCTAGGCATGCCACCAGATTGTGATATCGGCTTTTGTATTGATTTGGCTCCAGATACCCAGCCTATCTCTATTACACCATATCGCATGGCTCTGAAAGTGTTAACGGAGTTGAAGGAACAACTTGAGGAGTTTCTAACAAAGGGGTTCGTCAGACCGAATGTATTGCCTTGGGGTGCACCAATGTTATTCGTGAAGAAGAAAGATGGGAGTATGAAGATGTGCATTGATTACCGCCAGTTGAACAAAGTTACCATCAAGAAAAAGTATTCGTAGCCGCGTATTGATGATTTATTCAACCAATTGCAGGGTGCCAAGGTGTTCTCTAAGATGGACTTGAGATTCAAGTACCATCCATTGAAGATTCGGGATTCAGATGTTCCGAAGACTGCTTTCCGGACTAGATGTGGCCATTATAAATTTCTAGTGATCGCTTTTTCGGCTTGAGTAACGCTCTGGCGGCATTTATGGATTTGATGAATAGGGTGTTCAGGCCATATATTGATTCATTTGTTATTGTCTTCATTGATGACATCTTGATCTACTGGCGCAGCAAGAAGGAGCACGAGCAAAATTTGAGAGTGCTACTTCAAACCTTGCGGGAGTAGAAATTATATGCTAAGTTCTCAAAGTGTGACTTTTGGCTGGATTCTGCAGCATTCTTAGGGCATGTTGTATCAGGCTACGACATTAAGGTAGATCCCAAGAAGATTGAGGCAGTTCAGAGTAGTCCTCATCCCACTAGGACGACTAAGATCAAGAGCTTCTTGGGTTGGCAGGTTATTATCGCCGGTTTGTGGAGGGCTTCTCATTTATTGCAGCACCTTTGACTAGATTGACCTAGAAGGGTGCTCCATCCCGTTGGTCCGATGATTGTGAGGCTAGCTTCCAGTAGCTCAAGACTGCATTAAATTCAGCATTTGTGTTAGTGTTGCCTTCCCGTTCAGGGATGTATACTGTGTATTGAGATGCTTCACACGTTGGTTTGGGTTGTGTATTGACGTAGGAGGGGCGATTTATTACATGTGCTTCATGTCAGTTGTAGCCCCACGAGAAGAATGACCCTTTACACGATTTGGAGTTGGTCACGATTGTTCACGCTTTTAAGATTTGAAGGCGTTATCTTTATGGGGTGTCCTGTGAGGTTTACACTGATCATCACAGCTTCCAGCATTTGTCAAACATAGGGATATCAATTTGAGGCAGCGCAGGTTGCTTGAGTTACTAAAGTACTATGATATTACTGTGCTTTATCATCCGGGCAAGGCGAATGTAGTTTCGGATGCCTTGAGTAGAAAGGCGGAAAGTATGGGTAGTTTTGCATTCATCTCAGCAAAGGAGAGGCCACTAGCTTCGGACATTAAGTCCTTGGCTAATAGACTTGTGAGGTTGGATATTTCAGAGTCCAGCCAAGTTCTTGCATGCATCGTTGCCCAGTCTTCACTACTCGAGCAGATCAAGGCTCACCAGTTTGATGATCCACACTTGTTGGTTCTTAGAGAGATAGTACTACAGGGTGGTGCCAAGGAGGTTACTATCATAGACGATGGTGTTTTGCGACTCTAGGATTTCCTATGTGTTCCTAATTTCAATGGCTTAAGGGAGAAGATACTAGAGAAGGAACACAGTTCTTGGTATTCTATTCATCCAGGTGCTACGAAGATGTATCGCGACCTGAGGCAAAATTTTATCACGCTCAACTATGTCTTATAAAAGACTAAGCGGGCGTTGCAAATATAATCAGGGGTATTATGCCCAGAGTCGGTCCAACATGGAATTTACGTATCAATCAAGGCTTCAGAATACACAACTTTTACTCAATCTATTCTCTCAAGACTTTTTAGTATAATTTGGTGATGTTTTACTAGTTCTACTGACGATAATAATAACTAGCAATTACTAACAATGTGTTGTAAACAATTATGATAAAGGTCTAAGGCTATGGTTTTCCCCGTTGGTGAACTTCCTTCTCGGATACTTCCTATAGTTTGATTAGTTGTCTCTATCAATCATGAACACTCTATCTACCATAAATCTCTCTCAAGTAATTATGATAATTTACTAGACGCACTCTCTCATGTTACGCTAGCTAGATTGCATTACAGTTCACTTTACATTGCACCCGAAGTATCGTTATTTCTAATCCAACTTCTAAACCCTCGGTTATGACTTTCGTCTATACTCCGGGAGTGATGTTGTTCAAACAACTACCTAAATAAGAGTGACTACACCTCCCTAAGCACATTAATACATATACTTTAGCATTCAACCTCAAACTTATATTAAGCCAAACTCCACCTTTACATCAATGTTATTACCCCATACTTCTTTTAAGCACAATTACATTAAGAGTCACCACATATATTTTTCTTTCACAATAATACAACTGTTTATTTATTTATTTATTTATTTTTTTTTATTTTTTTTCTCAAGTGATTCTTACTTTTTCAAACAGTGCACCTTTCTCCTTATTTCAATTATTCTCCTCAAAAACCAACCTACCACCCAACACTTTAACATTTCCATATTTCATCACTTTTTCAGTGCTTACGAGAGGTAACAAGGTTCAAATATATGATCGATTCAAATAAAGGGATATGGCTTGTAATGTGGCTGCCAAAGAAACATGATTATAGGCTCAACGGGGTTAACTACGATAGATAATAATTAGGTGGGTAAAATATATATAGCTGGCTCAACAAAGAAATGCCTATATCACTTCCAAGACTGAACAAAACTTCTATTTCGCTTTGCGCACACACGGGGAAAGTTCTAGACATCAAATGCAGTGCACAAAATAGCATACAAATCTCACACACACATGGCACATATATCACTCAGGTGGATCTATCACGACACTCCAGTCAAAGTAGATAAGCAAATCTTAAGAATCCATGATTTAAGGTATTTATCTCGGAGTAAAAAAATTGAGCCTAAGCGTCACAACCAAAGTACTGACTGTTCTCAAGGAATTAGCACGTTTCGAGGTATTGCTACTATTAAGACCTCAACCATGTGATTCCTACTCCTAAAAATTAAAAACTACCTACACCCGGTTCAATTAAAAACCCTTGGAAAAGAACTGTGGTCCAAAGAAAAACCAAGGGGGAATTACTACAATACTTAAAACAAAAAATCTTTTTTGTATTTTCCCTAGACTTACTTCCTTCAAGAAAACTGTCTAGGAGATCCATCGTCAGGAAGAGTCCACATATTTCTAATTAAATTTTTCTGCTTTGTTCTACTTTAAAAAAAATTACCAACAAGAAAAGCTAAAACTACTAACAATAAAGCACACTAAACACAACAACTCACAACAAATGTGTACAACACCCCACACTTAAATCATGCAGTGTCCTCAGTGCATCACATATAGACAAAACAAGAAATAAAAGTAAGGTGCAAGAAACTCCCTGCTCACGTAGCGTCGACATCCTTTCATTAATTTTTACTTTCCATGCTCCTTCGAGCAAATGCTTTAATCACTTTATGCCTCCACTTTGGACTTATAAATTGGATCCCAACTTTGAATCTTCTCTATGATCATGATCCTGGGGTGGTGGAACAAATCTGCCTGGCCCAATATAACAATGTAGTAATCTGCACTTCTTGGCCTTTCGACGAAATGTGTACTCCTTACTTTCTGGCAAGAAGAATTCCAGAATGTAGGCATCTTGTTATTTATCCCTCAACTCCTCAAATAGTTCGAATAACTCTTTTTGCATATCATCATCCAAACACAATGTGAAACAATGGTTGGAGTGTGTACCAACATCCTCAACACTAACGACACTAGATTCAACAAAGTATGTATCATCGATGTCCTTGGTTAACTCTAGTATCTTTTCTACCACATCAGCATCCTCCGATTTCAGTTCCAACCTGGGTGGTTCTTCAATAGATGGCCTGGCTGGCGGGTTCTTTATTTCCTCTATGTATAATGACTCTAACTCGAGAGCCTTTGGGCATACCCCTTTTTCCTCAAGTGCTAAAACCCAATCTGCCAGTTCTTCACCGTTCAAATCATCTAAATTCATCAAACATTCATCCAAAGGCTCCCCAACAGTCAGGGATGCATCATCTTTTTCTGAGATCACATTCACAGCGTCAATAAGAGAGTAGTTGGCGAACTCACTAGGTCGCCTCATAGACTTCTGCATGTTGAAAGTGATTTCTTCATCATTGAGCCTCGTCCTAAGTTCACCAGTCTCACAATCGATAAGAGTTATACCTGTGGACAAGAAGATTATGGGAATTTCCTCATCCACTTTGTAGTCTAATATCACAAAATCAGCAGGAAATACAAACATCCCCACTTGCAGCAATACATCATCCAGAACACCCGACTGTCTCTTCACCGTCCTATCAGCAAGTTGCAGCAGCATGAAGGTGGGCCTAGCTCTACCAATCCCTAGTCTTTTATATATGGCCAGCGACATCAGATTAATGCTGGCCCCCAAGTCACATAGAGCTTTGGCAAAATCTAAGTTGCTAATGGTACAAGGAATTGTATAACTCCCTAGGTCAGACAACTTTTCAGCAATAGGGCGCGTCACCACCGCACTACAAGTCTGAGTAAGGGTGACAGTAGCCAGATCTTGGAAGTCAACTTTTCTGGACATCAAGTCCTTTATCATTTTAGCGTAACCAGGCATTTCCTTCAACGCATCAATTAATGGGATATTTACCTGTATTTTCTTTAGCATGTCCAAGAAATTTTTGAACTGTTCATCCTTTTGGTATTTGGCCAGCCTCTGAGGGAATGGAGCTGGCGGTCTCTTTTTCCCAGTGATTTGGGACTTTTCTTTCTCAGCCACCACCTCAACTACCGGCTTCTGGGCTATCTCCACTTCTTTTTCAGTCTCACTCTGTGCACTGGGTTCTCCTTCAGTAGGTTGCACTGTTACCTTGGTCAAGTTTGTTGAATCATCAAGTTCAATCGGCATGGGTACCAGTGTCTCGACCTGTCAGCTTTCATGAGCTCTCTCCAGTTCCAAGTTTAAGTATCTGCCACTGCGGAGAGTCACTGCTATCAGCTGCCTTGGGCCCTTGTCCAATGGATTTACCTGAGTATCTGCAGGTAAAGTTCCAGGAGGACGATTGTTCGCTGCTATAGATATCTGGCCCAACTGTACTTCAATAATTTTAATAGTTGCATCATGTACATCTACTCTCTCACTAATTTTTGCATTTGACCCAATAACCTGCTGCATCATAGCTTCTAACCTGGAAAACCCATCTTTTTGCTTTCCCCCCTGTTGATGCTGAGGAGGGTAGTATGCTTGTTGTTGATTGTGATGGTTATAACATCGTGGCCTCTGATACGGTGCTACATTACCTTGTTGTCCCCTGACACCCATATTTCCACAGTTTTGCTGTTGGTGGGGTGGTCTATATGGTTGAACGTGCTGACCCCAGTTCTGCCCCCTTATCTCTAGCTTCCATAATTCGACACATAATTCATAACTGGATACGGAGGGTGATGACATTCTGCATTCCAGTGATTACCAAGAGGTTGACTAATGCAAGATGTGCATAAGCCCCCATTGGTTGTGTCTACGATGTGTGCTTGCTGTTTTTGTCTTGATTCCTCCACCTTCTTAGTAAGTATACTCATCTGTGTTATCAAGGTGGCCACGTTCTCTGCAATAGTATTAGATGGATCGAATGGCACTGAGTGAACTACAGGAGTAATGGGTGCATTCCTTGTTGTCCATCCTGAATTCTGTGCCATTTTATCAAGTAAGATTTGACTTTCTCTCCACGTTTTGCTCAAGAATGCTCCACTAGTCGAAGCATCAACATTTGCTTTAACAGTATCAGCCAATCGCATATAAAAATGCTGCCCCAACATTTGCTCTGGAATACCATGATGTGGACAGATCACCAGCATCCCCTTAAATCGTTCCCATATCTCTTGTAGTGTTTCAACAGGTTTCTTTCTGAAGCTCAAGATTTCAAAAATTTGTTGAGCAGCCT
Organism: Nicotiana paniculata; assembly: GCA_005239505.1. Lineage (NCBI taxonomy): Eukaryota > Viridiplantae > Streptophyta > Magnoliopsida > Solanales > Solanaceae > Nicotiana > Nicotiana paniculata. Next base: position 24,556 of record ML306463.1, on the reverse strand, counting down.
TGTTGGGTGGATGAAACTTGTTCACGAACTGTTTGACTAACTCCTCCCATGTGGTAATGGAATTGATGGGGAGTGAGTTTATCCAAGTCTGGGCAGCGCCAGTCACTGAGAATGGAAACAACAACAGTTTTATTGCTTCCTGAGTGACGTTTGGTTGCCTCTGTGTTTTGCAAATTGACATGAAGTTTTTCAAATGCTGTTGGGGGTCTTCGATGTATGACCCTAATAATAGCCCTTTGTTCTGCAATAACTGCAGCATATTATTTGTTATCTGGAAGGACTCAGCCTGTATCTGAGGGACCAGTATCGCAGTGGCCACATTCTTAGCTGTCGGTTGTGCCCAGTCATATAAGGGAGCCTCTGCTCCTATTTGAGAGACTGGGTTTACCACATCATCCCCATTATTGTTTCGGTTGTATGGATCTTCCATGTCGGTTTCAATTTGTTCAATTTGTGGTAGATGATTGCTTCTCATGTTGGTCCGGTTTAGGGTCTTGAAAACTTTCTCGGGGTCTGATAAGGCTTCAACTATTTCACCAGTCCTCGATGAGTTTCTAGGCATGCACCTGCAATAATTTAGCAAACGTTAAACATTCAATGTAAAAACGAAATTTTAAAGAAAATTGACTATATTTCAGAATTTTGTATTTCTTCCAACTCAATTGATAATACCGTTAAGTCCCCGGCAACGGCGCCAAAATTTTATTATGCTCAACTATGTCTTATAAAAGACTAAGCGGGTGTTGCAAATATAATCTAGGGTATTATGCCCAGAGTCGATCCCACAAGGAATTTATATATCAATCAAGGCTTCAGAATACGCAACTTTTACTCAATCAATTCTCTCAAGACTTTTTAGTATAAATTGGTGATGTTTTACTAATTCTACTGATAATAGTAATAACTAGCAATAACTAAATATGTGTTGTAAACATTTATGATAAAGGTCTAAGGCTATGGTTTCCCCTGTTGGTGTTGTAAACATTTATGATAAATCTCTCTCAAGTAATTATGATAATTTACTAGACACACTCTCTCAAGTTACGCTAGCTAGATTGCATTACAGTTCACTTTAGATTGCACCCGAAGTATCGTTATTTCTAATCCAACTTCTAAACCCTCGGTTATGACTTTCGTCTATACTCCGGGAGTGATGTTGTTCAAACAACTACCTAAATATGCACTCACTCTCAAGTAGATACATAATAAATAGGAACAGCTAATTGAGGGCCCTTGAATCAACTACAACAAGAACGTAGTTTAACAAATAGATATTAATTAACCAATCAAAACTATATTAATATCACAATAAGTTTATCCCCCAACGGGTTCCACCAAAACCCTAGATTAAGAAAATTAGCTACTCATATTCATAATAATTAATTCTAAAATAACTTTCATAATTGAACTACAAAATAATGAATAAAAGCTATAAAAATCAGTGTTTTCTTCACTGAGTAGTAATCCACGAGTTTTTCTTCACTTCAATGGCTTTCTTCCTTCATGTTGTGTTTTTAGGTCTATTTATATGTTTGGGATAAACCCTAGCCGTGTAGGAGACTTATATTCCAATTGGGAAACACTTAAAACCTTTAAAACTCGGAAATAACCGGACAGGGACCCAGGCGTTAAGCTCCAAACGCCCCATTATCGCCACGGGAGACCTGGCTTTAGTTGTATAACGCCCCACTAACGCCAGGCTGACCCTGGCTTTAGGGGGCCAAACGCCCCACTAACGCCCGGGTTGGCCTGACTTTAAGGCCAAAATGCCCGGCGATAGCCCGGTCACTCCTTTTCGACTCTTGACCGTATTTTTGACGTTCATGCATCCCTTTAGCTCGATTTCCATCTCCAATGCACCTACACATGAAATAGACTCCATTATGCACATAAAAAGTGTATTTTTATCATTAACGCACATAAAATGTAAGGCATATAACATGTTAAACCATGAATTCTAGCCACGCATCAGGTTTACACCGATCATCATAGCTTCCAGCATTTGTTCAAACATAGGGATCTCAAGTTGAGGCAGTGCAGGTTGCTTGAGTTACTAAAGTACTATGATATTACTATGCTTTATCATCCGGGCAAGGCGAATGTAGTTGCGGATGCCTTGAGTAGAAAGGCGGAAAGTATGGGTAGTTTGGCATTCATCTCAGCAAAGGAGAGGCCACTAGCTTCGGACATTAAGTCCTTGGCTAATAGACTTGTGAGGTTGGATATTTCAGAGCCCAGCCAAGTTCTTGCATACGTCGTTGCCCAGTCTTCACTACTCGAGCAGATCAAGGCTCACCAGTTTGATGATCCGCACTTGTTGGTTCTTAGAGAGATGGTACTACAGGGTGGTGCCAAGGAGGTAACTATCATAGACGATGGTGTTTTGCGACTCTAGGATTTCCTATGTGTTCCTAATTTTGATGGCCTAAGGGAGAAGATACTAGAGAAGGAACTCAGTTATCAGTATTCTATTCATCCAGGTGCTACGAAGATGTATCGCGACTTGAGGCAGCATTATTGGTGTATGTGATTGAAGTAGGACATCATTGAGTATTTTGCGAGGTGTCTAGATTACCATAATATCAGGTATGAGCATTAGAGGTCAAGTGGCCTACTTAAGTAGATGACTATATATGAGTGGAAATGGGAACGAATTACTATGGTCATCGTAGTTGAGTTATCATGGACCTTGCGGAAGTTTTATACAATTTGGGTCATTGTCAATAAGTTGACCAAGTCGGCACACTTCATTTCGGTGGTGACAACATATTCTTCCGAGAGGCTGGCCCAGATTTATATTCAAGAGATTGTTAGGTTTCATGGTGTGCCCATTTCCATCAAATAAGATAGAGGTTTGGAGAGAAGTACAAAGTTAGTTAGGAACCCGTGTAAAGCTCAGCGCAACCTTTTGTCCAAAGACCGATGGGTAGTCAAAGCGTACAATCCAAATCTTGGAGGATATTCTCAGTGCACGTGTGATTGACCTTGGAGGGCAGTGGGATTGATTCTTGCCTTCAGCAAATTTTCTTATTACAACAGTTATCAGTCCAGCATTGAGATGTCTCCATTTGAAGCTTTATATGCCCGACAATATCGTTCTCCCATCGGATGATTTGAGCCCGATTAGAGTAAGTTATATGGTACCTATTTTGTGAAGGATGCTTTGGAAAAGGTAGAGTTGATTCAGGAGTACAACACAGTCCAGACAGAAGAGTTACGCAGATCAAAAGGGTTTGGGTTGAAATCGAAACACTTGGTTCCTTAAAGTTGGCTAAAAAGGGCTAAGTTTGATGTAACAATCCAGCCGATTGTTTTGAGAGTTCTGTGTCTCTTTCTGCTTATGTGACTTGCCGGGAGGTCTTTATTGTGATTTCGGAGTATTTTGGGACACTTAATCCCTAAGACGAAAACTTAAGTCTTAGGATTTTGTCTATAGTTGGAATTGTGTGATGACGACTCCGGAATGGAGTTTCATCGGTTCTGTTAGCTCCATTTGGTGATTTTGGACTTGGGAGCGTCCGGATTGTGTTTTGGAGGTTTGTTTCTTATTTGCCTTGAAATGGCAAAAGTCGAATTTTTTGAGATTTTGACCGGTAGCGTACTTTTTGATATCGATGTCGGATTCAGATTTCGGAAGTTGAAGTACGTTTGTAATGTCAAATATGACTAGTGTGCAAAATTTGGGGTCAATCGGGCGTGGTTTGATATGTTTCAGCATCAATTGTCGAAATTTGAAGTTCGAAGTTTATCAAGTTTGAATCAGAGGCTAATTTGTGTTTTTAGAGTTGTTTGATGTGATTCGAGGGATCAAATAAAGTCATATGGTGTTTTAGGAATGCTTGGTATTTTTGGGTGAGGTCCAAGGGGCCTTGGGTGTGTTTGGGATGCTTAACGGGTTGAAATATGGACTTAGGCAATTCTTGAGTTTTCTGGTTTTCTGGTGTTTCGCACATGCGGTGGGGAGGGTGTGAAATTGCATGTGTGGAGGGTAGCTAAAAAATGCGGCCCTAGTCTGCGTAGCCAGTGGTCGCAGGTGTGACAATGTGACCGCAAAAGCAGAGCCGCTCTTGCGGAGAAGCGATCGCAGAAGCGAAGGCTGGGCTCGGGATATTAGCACAGAAGCAGACATGGGTCAGCAGGTGCGCACAAGCAGGTGCGACGACATGATTGCAAAAGCAGACTCTTGGGTTTAAGTGGAATCTGCACATGCGATGGAATTTCTGCAGGTGCGGCATCACAAATCTATTGCTATTTTTATCATCTAATTAGGGATTTGAGTTGGAAATTTGGGGGAAATGATAGAAATTTCGTAGACTACAATTATGAGTTTTGAAAGGCAATTTGAGGATGGATTCGAGTATTTCTTGTATGGTTGGACTCATGAGTGAATGGGTGTTCATATTTTATGACTTTTACCCGATTCCGAGACGTGGTCCCGAGGAGGCTTTTTGGGTTGATTTCCTAATTTCTTGCTTTAGGTTAGATTTCATTAATTAGGTTAGTTTCTTGGAGATATATTTATGGTATGTAATTGATTTTGGCTAGGTTTGGGCCATTCAGAGACATATATACGTTTGAAAAGCATTGCTACCAATTGATTAAGCTTGGCTCGAGGTAAGTGGCTTGCCTAACCTTGTGGGGGAGGGGGGGGGGGGGTAATCCCCTTAGGTCGTGTACGCGAGGTGACAAGTGCGTACATGGGCTATTTATTTCAAAACCTGATATTTATTAAGAAATTACTTGTTTTCATCTTAATTAAGTATACTAGCATGTGTAGTCATCTTGTTATCCTAAAATAGCATGTCTATGTGTCTTAATTGCTTATCTTAACTCTTTGCAACATGCTTAGTGGATTCCTTCTTCTTTTCTTGACTTGTACTTAGTTTAAACTGTATATTTTCTTATTGTGGCTGTTATTTTAATTTTATTGAGCGGCGTATTTACTTTGGGACTACGTGGTGGTATCCCGGGAGATCCCCCTGCACGTGTACTGTTGGACTATGGGATGGTATTCCGGGAGATATCCCTGCACATTTACCATTGAGACAACGAGGCGGTACCTGGTGAGTGTCCTGTTGTTTAACATGTGTGTTGTTCTATTGTTTTGCTGCATTTCCTTTTGTTAAATTCTAGCCTATTATTATTATAGTGTATATTTCATGCCTTATTTATTATTGACTAGTGGGCCTGACCTGACCTCGTCACTACTCGATCGCGGTTAGGCTTGGCACTTACTGAGTACCATTGTGGTGTACTCATGCTACTCCTCTGCACATGTCTTCGTGTGCAGATCCAGGTACATCGTTCCAGCCTCGTTATTAGTCGTGCACCTGATGCTGCTATAGAGACTTCAAGGTACATCTGTCGCATCCGCAAACCTAGGAGTCCCCCTCTATCCCTTGTGTAGTTCTTCCTCTTCTATTTCCAGATACTGATGTATATAACAGTTAGTAAATTCTTAGAATCATGTAATTTATGATGTTCCGGTCTTGGCCAAATTCTGTATGTATTTTTTATAGTGTTGTTATTGTATATGTCGAGCGGAATTTCTATCAATTATTTCATTACTGTTGTTGTTAGTGGTTTAGAGTTATGTTTTCATTTTCGTTGTTATTTCGAAAATGTTAGGCTTACCTAGTCATAGAGGCTAGGTGCCGTTGCGACCTCTCATGGAGGGAAGATTGGGTTGTGACAACTTGGTATCAGAGCTCTAGGTTCATAGGTGATGTGAATCACAAGCCGGTCTATTAGAGTCTCACAGATCGTTACGGAGATGTCTGCACTTATCTACGGGAGGGTATGGTACTTTTAGGAAAAAGTATACTTCTTCGATTGTTTTTCGTGCGAAATATGTTACGGAGATGTCTGCACTTATCTACGTGCGTACTTTTCCACAGATGGTGAGGACCCGTATTTGAGGATCTGATGACTAAGCACCTGCACCCCCTACTAGAGCCACGAGAGGCCTAGGCCGGGGTAGAGGACGAGAAAAACCGAGCGGTGTAACCAGAGCACCTGCCCGAGCTGCAACAGGGGAGCTTCCAGTAGCACTAGCTAGAGGGCAAGCACTTGAGGTGCTTATTGCTGCACCAGCCCTCCAGGAGACTCTAGCCTAGTTAATGAGCTTGAGAAGCGAATCCAGGTTGACCAAGCCCTAGAGTTTATAACTATGCAGCAGGTAGCTCCGGTCCAACACGAGATAGGGCAGCAACCTCTGACGTGGAGAATATCAAACTTGAGAGGTACAAGAAGTACCACCTACCTTCCTTCAGTGGAATGGAGAAAGATGATGCCCGGGGTTTTTTGAAGGAGTGTCACTGTATTCTCCGTACCATGGGCGTAGTGGATATGAGTGGGGTTTCTTTTACCACATTACAGCTTAGAGGAGCAACCTATCAGTGGTGGCGTGCTTATGAGGTGAGTAGTCCGTTTGAGGCAACTTCACTTACATGGACTCAATTCTCGGACATGTTTTTGAGAGAGTATGTACCTCAGAGCCTCAGTGGCTCCTGGCGTGCGGAGTTTGAGCAGCCGCACCAGAATGCTATGACTGTGTCAGAGTATGCAGTTCGCTTCAGTGATTTTTCCTGACATGCACCGACCTTGGTTGCCACAGTTCGAGAGAGGGTTCAACGGTTTATTGAGGGACACCACCTCTAGTATCTTGATTAGTCTGGCCAGAGAGTTGGAGATGGATACTTCTTATCAACAAGTTGTGAGTATTTCTAGGAGGTTGCAGGGAATGCTTGCCGAGATAGAGAGGAGAGGGAGGCCAAGAGGTCTCGAGAGTTTGGCACTTATAGTCGTACTCGTTCCCCAACTGCACTTCTCCATGGCACGAGTTATGTGAGTCATCCCATTCTTTCAGTTTTTCAGCTACCAGTGGTATTCCACCCTCTTCTAGGCCCTATGAGCCTTATTATGCACCGCCAGTATCTAGGGTACTTCCTGCTCGGGGCGCTTTTAGCGGCTAGTCCAGCAGACCTGGCATGAGTCAGTCACAACAACCACGCCTTCCGATAGCTTGTTTTGAGTGTGGCGACACTCGCTATATGGTGAAGTATTTCCCCAGACATAGGAGGGGTTCACCTCCATAGTCTTCTCAGCCACCACGTGCTCCACTAGGTCTTCGGACTATGATTCTAGCACTAGCTACCGCCCCACCTGGTTAGACAACTTGATGTAGAGTTCGAGGCCGCCCTAGAGGGGGAGGCCAGACCATATCTTTTTCTCTTCCGACTCATACAGAGGCAGATGATTCTGACTATGTCATTACAATTATTGTTTCAGTCTGTCATAAAGATGCGTCAGTATTATTAGATCTAGGCTTTACAAATTCCTATATGTCCTCTTATTTTGCCCCGTGTTTGGGTGTATCTCAGGATTCTTTGAGTTCCCATGTTTATGTGTCTAGTCTTGTGGGAGATTCTCTTGTTGTGGACCGCATGTATCAGTCTTGTTTGATCGCTCTTAGTGATATTGAGACCATATTCGATTTATTATTTCTTAGTATGGTATACTTTGATGTTATTTTGGTCATGGACTGGTTATCTCCCCATTATGCTATTCTTGATTATCACGCTAAGACCGTGACGTTGGCTATTGATGTGCGTGAAATTTTGGCACTTTTGATACAAATTACATAGACTTTTGCTCGTCTTTTAAAGCAGTGTTAGTTATTTCTTATGAAGTTTTGTTGTTTTGTAGTGTACCAGACTTGAAGAACCAAGAACGCAGAAAAAGATGACAAAAACCCATAGAAGGGCAGAAATGCGGCAGGTCTGCGACCGCAAAACTGATGTGTGGGCAGCAAACCAACTGCAGGCTAAAGTAGGTGTTCTAGTCTTTGAAGAGAGAAATATGCGGTCTATTATGAGGTTGCATAATGCTTCTGCGGACCGCATACTGATCGCATATGTAACGACCCGGTCGGTCGTTCCGTGAGATCAACCCTGTTTCCCCCATTTCTGCTTTATCACATTGCTTAGCCTGTTTATGTTGTGTTGGGTTGGATGGTTTGGGTTCGGAGTGCTCATAGTGAGAATTGAGGCACTTAGTCTCTTAAAGAAGCCTAATAGTTGTAAAAGTCAGCTGAGAGTTGACTTATTAGTAAACGAATTCGGAATGCGGATTTTATGGCTCGGATAGCTTCTTTTGGTGATTTGGGACTTAGGAGTATATTCGGAATGAAGTTGTGATGCCCGGTGTAGAATTAGGCTTGCATTGGCGAAAGTTAGTTTTTGGCGATTTCCGGTTGGCAATGGAAAATAGGCTATCGGGGTCGGAATAGGATTCCGGAAGTTGGAGCAGGTTTGTAATGTCATTTTGGATATGTGTGCAAACTTTCAGGTCAATCAGATGTGTTTTGGTTGGTTTCGACATCGTTGGCGAAATTTAGAAGTTTCAAAGTTTATAGGTTGGAATTTGATGTAATTTTGGTGTTTTCGTGTTTTTTTGGTGTTTTGAAGGCTTGACTAAGTTTGAATGATTCTTTGGGGTGTGTTGGTTTGTTTAGTTGGGGCCCCGAGGGGATCGAGATTGATTTCAGATGGTTGGCGGGGGTTTGAATTTAGGAAATTGCACCAAATGGCTGCTGGTGTAAACCTACTGGTGTGGCCGCACCTGCGGATGGGCAGCCACATGTGCGACGCCGCAAGTGCAAAGGTCCATGCACAGGTGCAAAAAGAGGCTAGGCAGGAGGAGTCCACAGGTGTGAAGAGTTGGCCGTGCCTGCGAAGCCGCATGTGTGGAGAAGAGATCGCAGGTGCGAGAATTTAGTCTGTTAGTGGGATTTCACAGGTGCGCACTTGGGACCGCAGGTGCGAGGAAAGGTCTGCAAGTGCAGATTAGCTGGGTAGAACAGTATAAAAGAGAGCCTCCCCGAAATTTTGGTTATTTTACCATTGTTGCATGCGAGTTGAGAGCTATTTCAGTAGGATTTGAAGGGAAATCAAGGGAATCACTTAGAGGTAAGGTATTCAACTTCATAGATCATTTATATGTCGTTTTCTAAGTAATTAAACTAGAAAAATTGTTGGAATTAAACCCAAATTTGGGGAAGAAGGTGCATGGAAATTGGGATTTTCTTTTGAGGATTTGAGTGGGCAATCGTGGTCCTATTATAGTGTTCTTGGTATGTATAGAATTGTGGGAGGGCAAGGATTCTCGTGATATAAATTTATCGAATTCCCAGACATGGGCCTAGGGCTCGGGTTTGGCCGAATTTCGAGATTTTTGTATAAATTGATAGTTTTCGATTGGGTTGTGTTCCTTTAGCATATATTGATGATGTCAAATTGGTTTTTTTAGATTCGGAGTAGTCGGGAGCCAATTTGAGGGGCAAGAGCATCGCGGATTAGTGTTGTGGCCCGGTGGAGGTAAGTAATGGTTATAAATCTTGTCCTGAGGTTATGAAACCCCGGACTTCTTATTTCTCACTCTTTTTAGAATGGTGCACATGTCGGATGACGAGTATGTGGCGCGCACTGATTTTTTGATTGGACTTGGTCCTCTCCGCGGAAACTATTGAGTTGAGTATTTTACTCTAAATCATATGTTAAATTGTGTTCTAAAGACTATTGCTATGTTTGGGCTATAAGCCATGTTTGGGGCCTCGTGCCGACTTGATTAGACCCCTTGGGGGCTTTTTACTGCTATTTCCTCACTGTTTATTGATGATTTACACTCAGTCACATTGTGCTTACTGTTTTCGAAACTCACCCTGGTTTACACTATTTTAAGATATAAAATAATGTTTTAGGTCGAGTACCCCGTTTTTGCTGATACGCCCGAGGGGCTTTTGGGAGGTTCTGACTGAGTGAAGCCGATGGCCTGATGATGAGGATATGATATGCCACGAGGTGGCTTGATATTAGCGCTTGGGCTGAAGGAGCCCCTCCGGAGTCTGTACGCACCCTAGTGAGTGCAGGTACCTACTTAGTGATGAGTGTTGAGTGGTGAGTGCCGAGTGGCGAGTGATGGGTGATTGGGAGGCATGAGTGACAGTGAGGTTGCTCGAGGGGCTGATACTGAGTGGCTGTGAGGTGCTGAGTGATGTTCTGCCCGAGGGGCGATTTATGATTCATGTTTTTGCTCGAGGGGCTACTTATGATTTATTTCATTTTTAAACTAAATCTTTCGGTTTGAAGTTGTTGAAACACACATTTTTCAAAGGATTTTTCTAAAGTTGGTTTTAAGGCATGATGATTTCAGATATAAATGTATATACTGTCGGAAAGAAAGGCTATGCATATTGTGAATGGATGATATTGATTTTTATGTGTTTCTTTCCGCTTAGACTTGATTTGTTTTCATTACTACTGAGTTGGCGTACTCACATTACTCCCTGCACCCCTATGTGCAGATACCGAGCATTAGCTATCTATTCCATGCGGAGCTAGAGCTCAGGATATAGAGGTAGCTGTTCAGTGCTCGCAACATCTCTATTCTCCCATATTTCTTGTATGTAGCTATTCGTTCGGAGGTTTTGTATTATAATAATATACCTTTTCCATATTTCTTTTAGATGCTCATGACATGTTGACTTCGGGTTTTAGGGTTGGTTGGACTGTTTAACTATTTATTGGCCTAATGTATTTAGTAAATTCTATATACTTTATGAAATGCTTGAAAAATCGTTGGGATTTTAGAAAGAAACTATAACTACACGATTGTTGGCTAGCCTAGTTCCATGATAGGCGCCATCACGGCCGGTTTAGGTTTGGGTCGTGACAGTTTGGTATCAGAGCCTAGGTTACATAGGACTCAATAGTCATGAGAAGGTTTAGTAGAGTCTCATCAGTACGGAGACGTCTGTACTTATCTTCGAGAGGTTGCGAAACCCTTAGGAACAATCTCATTTTCTTGAATTATGTCGTGCCATTGTTGTTGATTCTGGAAATCTAAACTTCTGTTGTTTCCTTCCCTGACAGATGGTGAGGACTCGCACTACCGATCAGGATGATCATCCGCCAGCTAGACCATCGAGAGGTCGAGGCCGTCGTAGAGGTAGGGGGCCAGCCAGGGCAGTGCCAGTTGATTCCCCTATTGTTCAGCGTCAGATTTCTGGCACAGATACTTCAGTGGGGCAAGCTCAGGCACCGTCATTGCCTATTGTTATTCCAGGTCTTTAGGAGACCTTGGCCCAGATCTTGACGGTGTGTACCACCCTTGCTCAGGTCGTTGCCACTACTTCTCAGGGCGGGGGAGGCCGTCAGACTCCAGTTGTCCAGACACCTGAGCAGGCTACTCAGGGCCATCAGTTACCGGGGGTGGTTCCAGCCCAGCCAGTTGCTCCAGTTCGGGACATCGTGGTTCCGGCTATGCCAGAGGACGAGTAGAGTAGGCTAGAGAGATTTAGCAAATTACAGCCTCCGACATTCAGTGATGCTGAGGGTGAGGATGCCCATGGATTTAGTGCCAGAAGATGCTGCGTACTGCTATGATTTTGGAGATCAGTGGGGTCTCATTTGCTACATTTCAGTTTTCTGGTGCTGTTTTCACTTGGTGGGAGGCTTTTGAGAGGCGTAGGACTGTTGGTTCAGTACCCCTCACTTGGCAGCAGTTCTCCACTATCATCTTGGAGAAGTATGTAGCTCAGTCTCACAAGGAGGAGCATTGCAAGGTTTTTGAGCAGCTGCGTGAGGGAGAGCTATCAGGGTCGCAGTATGAGATGCAGTTTTTGGAGTTGACGCGTCATACTACGGAGTTGGTCCCTATTGATAGGGAGAGGGTTAGGAGGTTCGTGGTTGGCCTCACTTATCAGCTCCACCTATTTATGACTCGGGAGAGAGTATCAAATGCTTCATTCGAGCAGGTTGTTGACATTGCTCGAGATATTGAGTCGGTTCGCCACAAGGAACGGGAGGATAGGAAGGCCAAGAGGCCTCGTGGATCGGGCAGTTCTAGTGGTACTCCCTACAGGGGGCAGTTTCAGCATAGTAGAGGCCATTCATTCAAGCCTCCTCAGTCAGTCCGCCCAACTTATATTGGTGCATCTTTGGTGCATGGTCCTCGTGGTTCTCAGCCAGGACGTACTTCATTTGGTTCCCTCCCAGCTCAGAGTGCAGCTCGAGCACCACCAGTTAAGGGTTCTTCTATACATGAGTCTTCCAGTGGCCGTTCTGGTGCCACGGTTTTCTATCAGCCCCGCCTCCAGCTCTAGGGAGTTTTTTTGAGTGTGAGTGTTCGGGCACATGTGGAGGCAGTGTCCCCGTCGTCCCGATGGTTATTCTCAGCAGAAGGGCCAACCCTCGACTTCAGCGCCAATTAATTCACCATCCGCCCAGGAAGCCAGGGGTGGTAGTTAGTAAACAAGAGGCCGCCCTAGAGGGGGAGGTCGAGCAGGGGGAGTTCGGGCCTGTATGTATGCATTTCCATCCAAGCCAGATGTTATGGCCTCCAATATAGTGATCGCAGGTATTGTCTCGGTCTGTTGTCGAGATGCTTTGGCTTTATTTCACCCAGGTTCTGCATATTCCTATGTTTCTTCATATTTTTCCCATTTTCTGGATATGCCTCGTGAGTCTCTAGTTACCTCTGTTCATATGTCAACTCCGGTAGGCGATACTGTTGTTGTGGACCATGTGTATCGATCGTGTATGATATCTATTGGAGTTCTGGAGACCCGAGTGGACCTACTATTACTAAGCGTGGTCGATTTTGATGTAATATTGGGCATGGATTGGTTATCCCCATGTCATGCTGTTCTTGATTGTCACGCTAAGACCGTGACCTTAACTATGCCAGGATGTCCGAGGGTTGAGTGGATAGGTTCTTCTGAGTATATGCCTAGCAGGGTGATTTCCTACCTAAAGGCTCAGCACATGGGTGTTTTCCTACCTAAAGACTTCCGCTATTGATTCGGTCCCAGTGGTCTGTGACTTCCCGGATGTGTTTCTTGTAGACCTGCCAGGCATGCCACCTGACAGGGAGAATGATTTTGGTATTGAATTTGTGTCAGGCACCCAACCTATTTCTATACCACCTTATCGTATGGCACTAGCGGAGCTAAGGGAATTAAAGAAGAAATTTCAGGAACTCCTACATAAGGGGTTCATTCGGCCTAGTGTGTCACCTTGGGGTGCACTGGTGTTGTTCGTAAAAAAGAAGGATGGTTCTATGCGTATGTGTATTGATTATCAGCAGCTGAACAGAGTTGCGGTGAAGAATTGTATCCCTTGCCTCGTATAGATGAGTTGTTTGATCAGTTGCAGGGTGCCAGGGTATTTTCCAAGATTTACTTGTGTTCCGGTTATTATCAGTTGAAGATTCGGGGGCCAGACATCCCGAAGACTGCTTTCAGGACTAGATATGGTCATTATGAGTTTCTGGTTATGTCATTTGGGCTGACTAATGCCCCAGTAGCCTTTATACACTTGATGCACAGTGTATTTCGGCCTTATCTGGATTATTTTGTCATCGTGTTTACTGACGATATCATAGTGCATTCCCGATCTCGGGACTATCATGAGCAACATTTGAGAGTTGTGCTTCAGACCTTGAGAGAGGAGATTGTATGAAAATTTTTCAAAGTGTAAGTTCTGGCTTGATTCAGTAGAATTCGTGGGGCACGTGGTGTCCAGTGAGGGTATTCAGGTTCATCCGAAGAAGGTAGAGGCGGTGCACAGTTGGCCTAGACCATCATCAGCTACTGAGATTCGCAGTTTCCTTGGTTTGGCAAGGTACTAGCATTGTTTCGTATATAGGTTATCATCTATTGCAGCACGTATGACCAGAATAACCCAGAAGGGTGCTCAGTTCAGGTGGACTGAGGAGTGTGAGGAGAGCTTCCAGAAGCTCAAGTCAGCTTTGACTACAGTGCCGGTATTGATTTTGCCTACGGGTTCAGGTTCTTATACAGTTTACTCTAATACCTCGAGAATTGGATTTGGAGCGATTTTGATGCAGGACGGTAGGGTGATTGCCTACATGTCCAGGCAGTTGAAGGTGCACGAGAAGAACTATCCAGTGCACGATCTTGAGCTAGCAGATTGTTCACGCCTTGAAGATTTGGCGTCATTATTTGTATGGAGTGCATTGTGATATTTTCACTGATCACCGTAGTTTGCAGCATCTGCTTAAGAAGAAAGATCTAAATTAGCGTCAGAGGAGGTGGTTGGAGCTTCTCAAGGATTATGACCTCACTATTTTATATCATCCGGGGAAGGCCAATGTAGTGGTCGATGCCCTGAGTCGTAGAGCGGAGAGTTTGGGGAGTCTAGACTACCTTCGACTAGCAGAGTGGCCATTAGCCCTTGATGTTCAGGATTTAGCGGGTCAGTTGGTGAGATTGTATCTAGCAGAGCCCCAGCGGGTATTGGCTTGTATAGCCTCAAGGTCTTCTCTTTACGATCAGATTAGAGCACGCTAGTATGGTGATCCACATTTTCTTTTTCTTCAAGATAGGGTCCGTCACGGTAATGCCAGTGATGTGGTTATTGGTGATGATGGGGTCATGAGGATGCAGGGCCGGATTTGCGTGCCCAATGTAGATGGGCTTCCGGATTTTATTATAGATAAGGCCTATAGTTCGCGGTATTTCATCCATCCAGATGTCGCAATGATGTATCAGGATTTGAGGCAACATTATTGGTGGAGGCGGATGAAGAAAGATATTGTTGAGTTTGTGGCTCGGTGTCTCAACTGTCAGCAGGTAGAGTTTGAGCACTAGAGAGAAGGTGGATTGCTTCAGAGATTTGATATTCCGGAGTGGAAGTGGGAGCGAATCACCATGGACTTCGTAGTTGCACTCCCACAGACTTCGAGGAGATTTGATGCTATATGGGTTATTGTGGATCGGCTGACCAAGTCCGCACACTTCATTCCTGTTGGTACCACTTATTCTTCGGAGCGGTTAGCTTATATTTATATCAGGGAGATTGTCCGACTGCATGGGGATCCGGTTTCTATCATTTCCGGCAGAGTTACTCAATTCACATCTCACTTTTGGAGAGACGTACAGAGAGAGTTGGGTACTCAGGTCGAGTTGAGCGCATCATTTCATCCTCAGACCGACGGGCAATCGGAGCGTACTATTAAGATTTTGGAGGATATGTTGTGTGCCCGTGTCATTGATTTTGGGGGTTCATGGGACCATTGTCTGTGACTAGCGAAGTTTGCATATAATAACAGCTATCAGTCGAGTATCCAGATGGCTCCATATGAGGCTTTATATGGTAGGAGGTGCAGATATCCGGTTGCTTGGTTTGAGCGGTGCGAGGCTAGGCTATTGGGCAGAGACTTTTTTCAGGATGCATTGGGTAAGGCGAAGTTGATTCAGGAGCGGCTTCGCACATTGCAGTCTAGGCAGAAGAGTTATGCGGACCGAAAGGTCCGAGATGTGTCTTTCATGGTAGGGGATAAGGTGTTGTTGAATGTGTCACCAACGAAGGGTGTTATGCGGTTCGGCAAGAGGGGAAAGTTGAGTCCCAGATTCATTGAGCCATTTGAGGTGCTTCAGAGGGTTGGGGAGGTGGCTTATAGACTTGCTATGCCTCCTAGTTTATCGAGTATTTATCTGATGTTCCATGTTTTGATGCTCTGGAAGTATGTTGGTGACCCGTCTCATGTTTTGGACTTCCGCACAGTTCAACTCGAGGTTGATATATCATATGAGGTAGAGCTAGTGGCTATTTTGGGTCGACAGGTCAGAAAGCTGAGGTCTAATAATATAGCTTCAGTGAAGGTCCAGTGGAGAGGGCAGCCGGTGGAGGATGCCACCTGAGATACCGAACGGGAGATGCGTGACAAATATCCTCACTTATTCGGTACTCTACGTATGTTTCTTGACCCGTTCGAGGACGAACGTTTGTTTAAGAGGGGGAGGATGTAATGCCGACCGGTCGTTCCGTGAGACCAACCCTGTTTTCCCCATTTATTCTTTATCATATATTGCTTTTTTATGTTGTGTTGGGTTAGTTGGTTTGGGTTCGGAGTGGTCATGGTGAGAATTGAGGCACTTCGTCTCTTAAAGTAGCCTAATAGTTGAAAAAGTCAACTGAGAGTTGACTTGTTGGTAAACAACCTTGGAATGTGGATATTATGGCTCAGATAGCTTCGTTAGGTGATTTGGGACTTAGGAGTGTGTTCGGGATGATGTTTTGATGTCCGGTGCAGAATTAGGCTTGAATTGGGAAAAGTTAGTTTTTGGCGATTTTCGGTCGGCAGTGGAAAATAGGCTATCGGCGTCGGAATGGGATTCTAAAAATTGGAGCAGGTTTGTAATGTCAATTTATATATGTGTGAAAAATTTCAGGTCAATCGGATATGTTTTGGTTGGTTTCGGCATCGTTGGCGAAATTTAGAAGTTTCAAAGTTCATAGGTTGGAATTTGATGTAATTTTGGTATTTTCGTGTTGTTTTTGGTGTTTCAGAGGCTCGGTTAAGTTTGAATTATGCTATGGGGTGTGTTGGCATGTTTGGTTGGGGCTCCGAGGGGCTCGAGATTGATTTCTGATGGTTGGGGGGGTTTAAACTTAGGAAATTACAGCAAATGGCTGATGGTGTGGCGAGGGGTACGCAAGTGCGAAGAGTTGGCCGTGCCTGCGAAGCCGCATGTGCGGAGAAGAGATTGCAGGTGCGAGAATTTGATTTGTTAGTGGGATTTTGCAGGTGCGCACCTGGGACCGCAGGTGCCGGTACACATGTGTGAGGAAAGGTCCGCAGGTGCGGATTAGCTGGGCAGAATAGTATAAAAGAGTTCCTCCGCAAAACATTGGTTATTTTACCATTGTTGCATGCGAGTTGAGAGCTATTTGAGAGGTATTTGAATGGAAATCAAGGAAATCACATGGAGGTAAGGTTTTCAACTTCATAGCTCATTTATATGTTCTTTTATAAGTAATTAAACCGGAAAATTTGTTGGGATTAAACCCAAACTTGGGGAAGAAGGTGCATGGAAATTGGGATTTTCTTTTGGGTATTTGAGTGGGCAATTATGGTCCGATTTTAGTGTTCAAGTAACCTTTCACACATATTCCTTGTGGAATTCGACCCCAACCTAGTTGGGTTATTATATTTGACATCGTCTGCCTTACACCATATTTTTAGGTGTAATATGAGCGTATCAAATTTTGGCGCAGTTTCGAGGGAATACGGTTTTGAAATTACTATTTAGTGTGTGCTTTACTTTACGTCTTCTTATCTTCCATCACACTTTTCTTGCTTTTCTTGGTGTTACTAGGTAAACATGGCCGAGATGGAAGAAGAGAACCCTTGCGAATATAGATGAGTATATTGAGGATACAAATGGCATTGTCCCTCCAGGATTTTATGTTGCCACCTTCAAGGTGGAACACATTCTAATCCTAATGATCAAGGAAGAGGGGTTTTTCATAAATGCCACCGATGATGATCCGATACGACATCTCAGAAACTTCTTAGGTGTATGTGTGATGCACAAGCAGAATCACGTTTCAGAGGATGCCCTAAGGATGAGGGTGTTCAAGTACTCACTAACTGGATATGCAAGGCAATGGATCGAAAATCAACCACCTAATACCATTAATACTTGGCCCGAACTCTTCCGAGCATTCCTAGCTAAATGGTTCCCGCAAAGCAAGAAGTCCGAGCTCTGGGATAAAATTTGCTTCTTCGAGCAATTACCGGGAGAGCATCTACATAAGGCATGGGATCGATTCAAGCTATATCTAGTGAGGTCGTCGAATCATGGTTTTCCGGACAACATCTTGGAGAATTTTTACATTGGATTGGATGTTATGAATCAATCAATAGCCAAAATTTTACTGATAGATCCTTTATGGACAAAACATTTTCAAGGGTCACACAAATTCTTGACAAGATGGTAGAACACAACCAAGATTGACACTCAGAAGACACTACGGGTGGAATTGCATGTGGTACTCCTTCCTTGACCAACATGATTAAGGAGAACTAAGAAAGAGACTAGGTAATTTCCTGGCTTGCTACCAACATCAATGTGTTGACCAAAATGTTTACAGAAAGCCAAACAAAAAAGGTGAATGTTGTTGAAGAAGTGCAACGACCCTTGTCAAATAAGGATCCTGAGGAAGAAAATCATGTCAACAACTCTCAAGGTAGTTAAAAAGACAATCCTACCAAGGTCCTAGGTAACAAAATCAATGGAGGTCTGACCCGCAAGGGCAAGGTTATCAACAGTGGAAAAATGATCAAGGTAGTTCAAATGAAGGTAATTGGAGTAACAGGAACAACAACTATTCATATCGGAGTTCAAACCCCTATGTTCCACCAAAGGAGCAATACTCTAACTCTTCGCATTGGAAGGAAAGTTCTTCAAGTGAGTCCAATTTGGATGACATGTTTGAAAGAGCATTGCAAAACCAAGAAAGATCTGAAACTTCAATGAAGAACATGACTGAGCTTGTGGGTTCTCAAACTGCATCCATACAAAAGTTAGAAATGCAAATGAGAAAGCTATCAAGAGAGAAAAATCCGAAGCAAAAAGGGAACACTCCTAAGTGACACAATTGCAAACCCAAAATGTAATGGGAGTGGTCCGACTTGTCATTGTATGGCAATCACAAGCTGAAGTGGGAAAATACTTCAAGGAGAGAATGAACAAGTGGCCGAAGTGGAAGATCCTGAACATGAGGTTGAGGTTCCAATTGTTGTTGAAGCTGAAAGACTCCCAAATGAGGTGAAAATTAAAGAAGTGAACCGTGAAGAGGTTAAGGAAAAGGTAAAGAGACACCAAAAGCTCTAGCACCAATTTCTAAACCTCCCCCTCCTTTACCTCAAAGACTTGCTAGGAGGGTTTATGATAGCAAATTTGAGAAATTCTATGACATTCTCAAATAACTATCGGTGAACATTCCATTTGTGGAAGCTTTTCAAGAGATGACGGGTTTTGCTAAGTACCTGAAGGACTTGATAATCAATAAGAAAACCACTAATAATGAAGTGGTGAATGTGACTCATCAGTTTAGCTCCATCATTTCAACAACCACCGTTCAAAAGAAAGAATACCCGATAGCTTTTACCATTCCATGCACTGTCGGGTTGCACGATTTAGCATGAGCTCTTTGTGATAATGGGGCTAGAATCAAATAAATTCTTCTTGATAATTACAAGAATGTGTGTTTAGGCATGCCGAGGCCTACAAGTATGAGGTTGAAAATGGCCGATCGTTCATTAAAGAGAATGGTGGGGATTGTTGATGATGATGTTTTTGTGAAAGTGGGAAAGTTCCTCCTCCCTGCCGAGTTTGTGATCCTTGATTGTGCTATTGATAAAGAAATCCCTATCATCTTGGGGTGACTATTCCTTGCTACCGGAAAAGCACTCATGTATTCAAAATTAAATGAGATCAAGTTCCGAGTTAATGACGAAGAGGTACATTTCAAGCGAATTAGAGTACGAAATTGCCACATGATGTGAAATCATCTCAGTCACTCATATTGTTGATGAGGTAGAGGATTTAGACGAGTTGAAGATGGAAGAAGAATACCTTTGTGAGACATTAACGACTATTTTGGTAAGCTTTGATGGTGAAGACATGGAGGGATACATGAAATCGGTCAATGCATTGGTAGGGCTTGGGTCCTATATTTATGCACCAAAGAAGCTTTTTCTTGACTTAGAGAATAGAGTCATTCCTCCAGCTAAGCCTTCAATTATCGAGCCACCACAACTTGAGTTCAAGCCACTTCCACCTCACTTAAGGTATAAATTTCTTGGCTCTAATGAAACACTACCTGTAATCGTTTCTTCTTTGTTGAATGATGTGCAGATTGAACATTTGTTGCATATCTTGAGGGAGCATAGACAGGCCATTGGGTGGGAAATATCGGACATCAAAGGGATTCCCGCTGGATTTTGTGAGCAAAAGATACAATTGGAGCAAGAGAGCAAACCTAGCATAGAGAATCAAAGAAGGTTAAACCCTTCCATGCAAGAAGTGTTGAAGAAAGAAATCATAAAATGGTTAGATGTCGGGGTAGTCTAATCCATTTCCGATAGCCCATTGGGAGATTCCGGTGCTATGTGTGCCAAAGAAAGGAGGCATAACCGTGATTCAAACTGAAAAAAAATGAGATCCTCCTAACGACGATGGTGACCGGGTAGAGAGTTTGCATGGACTACCGAAAGCTCAACAGTGCTACTTGCAAGGACCATTTCCCTATGCCTTTTATAATTCAAATGCTTGATTGTCTAGTGGGAAGGTCATTATATTTCTTCTTGGATGGTTTTTCTGTCTATAAACAAATCAACATCGCCTTAGAAGATCAGGAGAAGACAACATTCACATACCCGTATGAAAACTTTTCCTTTAGCCGTATGCCATTTGGGTTATGCAATGCCCCGGTTACCTTTCAACGATGCGTGATGTCAATCTTCTCGGACATGGTGGAGGATTTCTTATAGGTTTTTATGGATGACTTCTCTGTAGTTGGTGACTCCTTCGAGGATTGCCTTGATAACCTTAGACAAGTGCTCAAGATATGTGAAGAAACCAACCTTGTGCTAAATTGGGAAAAGTTCCACTTCATGGTGGACGAGGGCATTGTTCTGGGCCACAAAATATACAAGAAAAACATAGAGGTTGATCGGGAAAATATCAAAATCATTTCCAAGCTTCCTACTACACTTCAGTAAAAGGTATTTGGAGTTTTTTAGGGCATTCCGGTTTTTATAGGCGTTTTATCAAGGACTTGTCAAAAATTACAAATCCCGTGTGCAAGCTTGTTGAAAAAGATGCAAAGTGTGAATTAGATGAGAAGTGTCTCAAATATGTAGAGGAGTTTAAAGCAAGGCTCACCACGAAACCTATTATTGTCAGACTTGATTGGTCCCTTCCATTTAAACTCATGTGTGATGCCAATGGTGTAGCTATTGGGGCGGTACTTGATCAACGGCATAAAAAGGTCCTTCATCCTGTAAACTATGCAAGCAAGACACTCAATGGTGCACAAATGAATTACGTTGTGGCTGAGCAAGAACTTCTTGCCATTGTCAATGATTTAGAAAGAATTTCGGGCCTATTTGTTGGGGTCCAAAGTTATAGTTTACACCGGTCATGCTACTCCCCACTATCTTATGGAAAAGAAGGATGCTAAACCAAGATTGATTAGGTTGGTTCTTTTGTTACAAGAGTTAGGCTTTGAAGTCAAGAATCATAAAGGATAAAGAATCGAGTTGCGGATCACCTATCTAGACTTAAAGAGGCAGGGAGACAAAAAGAAGATCTTGAAATTAATGATGCCTTTCCAGATGAGCACATATTGGTATTTTCTACCACCTTCTCTCTTGGTATTCTGCCATTGCTAACTGGTTGGTTAGTGACCTTATTCCCGACAGATTGGAAGTTTATCAAAAGAAAAAGTTCTTGCAAGAGTGTAGGCAATACTATTAGGAGGAACCATTCTATTCCGTAGTTGTGCCGACAACATCATTCGACATTGTGTTCCGGAAGATGAGGTAATGCGAATTCTCAAAGCATGTCATGACTCCCCAGTTGGGGGCCATGATGCGAGACTAAATTGCATAGTCTAACATGTGATATACCTTACATTTGAGGTGCATTAATGATAAAAATACACTTGTTATGTTTTTAATGGAGTTTATTTCATGTGTAGGTTAATTGGAGATGGAAACGGAGCTAAAGGGATGCAAATACATCGACAAATACGCGAAAGGAGACACCCGGGCGATAGCCGGGCGACAGAGCCCTACAGCCTGACCCTACCTGGTGTTAGCCAGGCCTTAGGGCTGAAATGCCAGCCCTACCCTGGCGTTAGCCAGGCGTTAGGTCTGAAACGCCAGCCCTAGCCTGGCGTTAGCCAGGCCTTAGGGTCCAAACGCCCGGGGTTCCCAGTTCGGCCAAATCCAAGTTTTGACGAGTTTAAGTGTTTCCCGGTTGAAATAGAAGTCTCCTACACGGTTAGGGTTCGCCCTAAACATATAAATAGACTCCTAAAACACAACTACGAAGAGAGACGGAGGAGATTCGGAAGGATTCAACAAGAAAACACCATAGAAGTGACAAACATTGGTTTCTACATCTAGCAATTTCTTTTAGTTTTGATTCTCAATAACATGAGTAGCTAAATTCTTTAGTCTAGGGTTTTGGTAGAACCCGTTGGGGATGAATTCGTGGTGATATTAATATATTTTGGTTGATTAATATCTTTTTGTTTAACTACGTTCTTATTGTAGTTGATTGAAAGAGCTCTCGATTAACTCTTCCTATTTATTATGTATCTGCTTGAGAGAGAGAGTGCATATTTAGGTAGTTGTTTGAAAAACACCACTCCCGGAGTATAGGCGAAAGTCATAACCGAGGGTTTGGAGGTTATGTTAGAGATAACGATACCTCGGTGCAATGTAAAGTGAATTGTATGCGATCTAGCTAGTGTAACTTAAAAGAGTGCATCTACTAAATTATCATAATTACTTGAGAGAGATTTATGATAGTTAGAGCGTTCATGATTGATAGAGATAGCCAATTAAACTATAAGAAATATCCAAGGAAGAATTCACCAACGGGGGAAACCATAACCGTAGACCCTTCTTTATCATGGTCTACATTATATTGTTAGTTAATTGCTAGTTGATTATTATTGTTAGTAGAATTAGTTAAAAAACACAAATTGATATTCAAAAATCTTGAGAAACTTGATTAAACAACAGATTAGTATTTTATAGATTCAATTGATACGTAAATTCCTTGTGGGATCGACTCTGGGCGTAATACACCGGATTATATTTGCAACGCCCACTTAGTCATCTACAAGACATAGTTGAGCGTGATCAAGTTTTGGCGCCGTTGCCGAGGAATTAACGATATTATCAATTGAGTTGAAAGAAATACAAAAAAATTCTGAAACATAGTCAATTTTCTTTAAACTTTTCGTTTTCACACTGAAAGTTTAACGTTTGCTAAGTGTTGCAGGTGTATGCCTAGACACTCACCGAGGACTGGTGAAGTAATTGAAGCCTTATCAGACCCTGAGAAAGTTTTCAGGGCCATAAACCGAACCAACCGGAAAAGCAAACATCAACCACAAATTGAACAAGTTGAAACCGACATGGAAGATCCACTCAACCGGAATAATCATGGAAATGATGTGGTAGACCCTGTCGCTCAAATAGGGGCAGAGGCTCCTTTATATGAGTGGGCACAACCCACAGCTGAGAATTTGGCCACAACGATACTGGTTCCTCAGATACAAGCCGAGTCCTTTTAGATTAAAAATAATATGCTGCACCTATTGCAGAACAAAGGGCTATTCTCAGGGTCGTACATTGAAGACCCCCAGCAGCATTTAAAGAAATTCCTGTCAATTTGCAAAACTCAAAGGCAGCCAAACGTCACTCAAGAGGCAATAAAACTGTTGTTGTTCCCATTCTCAGTGACTGGTGCTGCCTAGACTTGGCTCAACTCACTCCCCATCAATTCCATCACTACATGGGAGGAGTTAGTCAAACAGTTCGTGAACAAGTTTCATCCACCCAACAAAACTGCTCAACAAATTGATGAAATCTTGAGCTTTAGACAGAAACCAGTTGAAACACTACAAGAGACATGGGAAAGATTTAAGAGCATGCTGGTTATCTGTCCACATTATGGAATTCCTGAGCAAATGTTGGGGCAGCGTTTTTACATGGGTTCGGCTGATACTGTGAAAGCAAATGTTGATGCTTCAGCTGATGGAGCATTCCTGAGCAAATCATGGAGAGAGAGTCAAATCTTACTTGATAAAATGGCACAAAATTCAGGATGGACAACAAGGAATGCACCTATTACTCCTGTTGTTCATTCAGTGCCATTCGATCCATCTAACACAATTGCAGAGAACGTGGCAACCTTGATAACACAAATGAGTATACTTACTAAGAGGGTGGAAGAAGTAGGACAAAAACAGCAGGTGCACATCGTTGACACAACCAATGAGGGCTTATGCACATCTTGAATTATCCAACCACTTGGTAATCACTGGAATACAAAAAGTCATCACTCTCCTTGTCCAGAAAATATGAATTATGTGTCAAATTATGGTAGCCAGAGACAAGGGGGGCAGAACTAGGGTCAACAAGTGCAACCATATAGGCCACCCCACCAACAACAAAATAGTAGAAATATGGGCGTTAGGGGACCGCAACGTAATGTAGCACCATTTCAGAGGCCACAGGGCTATAATTATCAGAATCAACAACAATCTTACTACCCTTCTCAGCAACAACAAGGGGGAAGGCAAGAAGATGGGTTTGCCAGGTTAGAAGCTATGATGCAGCAGGTAATTGGGTCAAATGCGAAAATCAGTGAGAGAGTAGATGTTCATGATGCAGCTATAGAAAATATTGAAGTATAGTTGGGGCAAATATCTATGGCAGTGAACAATCGACCTCCTGGAACATTACCTGCAGATACTCAGATAAATCCTATTGACCAAGTTCCAAGGCAGCTGATGGCAGTGACTCTTCGCAGTGGCAGAGAATTAAATGTGGATCTGGAAAGAGCTCATGAAAGCAGGCAAACCGAAAAATTGATACACATGCAGGTTGAATTTGATGATTCAGCAACCTTGACTAAGGCAACAGTGCAACCTAATGAAGA
>ML306461.1:26819-59474 GCA_005239505.1 Nicotiana paniculata | reverse complement strand
CAGGAACTAGTGTCACAAGTCCTACGGGCATACTAATAGAATATACAAAAGATATAATAAACATTCCCGCTGTCTGAAGGAAATAGACGGGAAATAAGCAAAAGAAAACCCCATGGTGTTGCCAGAGATCGCCAGGAGAAAAGCAGCTCACCGTGAAGTCAGGTACGTCAAATATAAAGTGAAGCTCCAGTGCGACAACCAGATGCACCAGCCTCAGAACCTGTACAATTAAGTACAGAAGTGCAGCATGAGTACATAAATATATATGTACCCAGTGAGTATCCCGCCTAACCTCGAAGAGGTAGTGACGAGAGGTCGACATGACACTCACTAAGGTCCAACAGTATAATTTAACAGAATATGATAGAAATGGTAGGCATGTAAAGGCAATGAAGCAACAAATACATATGTAAGGTACTGAAATCCAAGAAAAGTACTGGGAATGAATAAAATAATTACCACTTCACTTTCCCCAAATATCTGTCAAATCAATATCCATGAATTTAGTAACAACTAAATCATACACATGTAGGGAAATGACAACCGGCTGAAGTCATAAGATAGTCATGTCCGTGCACTGCCGAGGGTCGAACGGCCTGAACCATAAGTGCACCTCTCCACAGAATACTCACATCTATGCACTGCCGAGGATCGAACGGCCCGTACCAAAAGTTAATCTCTCAATCCTCCGTGGCGTACGGCCCGTTCCAATAAGAGTGGGGGAAGTCACACTCCGCTCGCGGAATGTAAATTTGCGAAGCGGTCACATGCACACACATTATTCCTTTTAAAAGAAAACACTTTTTAGTGAACAATTCCTTACAAGTTTTTCTCAAATTCCATAACTTGGGGGAAATAAGCAACATGTAACTTTAATTTATTAAACATATAGTTCATATCAAGTAAAACACAAGGCATGATGTGGGCCTAACTACCCGGACATAATAGTAATAGTCTCTACGTACGGACTCTCGTCACTTTGTACGTACATAGTCCCCACAACTATCACATATAGCATTTAAATCACCTAGGGGGACAATTCCCCCTTACAAGGTTAGAAAGGAGACTCACCTCGCGTCGCACCTATCCCACCGGGTCAAGAATGCGCCCGAAACTCCGAACGCGACACCCACTGACTCGAAACTAACCAAATGTTTTGAAAATATATCAATTTATATTCAAAGCATGGAATTCGTCTACTACTTATCCAAATTCACCATTCTTGAAGAAATTTTAAAATCCGACCTCGGGCCCGCATGCTCGGATTCAAAAACTTTTCGAAGGGAATACTCACCCATAGCCTAAGGATCATTAATAAATGATTTCTACTTGAATTCATAGCTAATTCACGGGTAAATTTTCAAATTATCGAAAGCCCTAGGTTACTACCCAATTCTTGATTTTTCACTAATTTAGGTAGTTAATTTAGCTTGTAATCCATGCATGACGTTAATATTAGAGAAGAATTTACTAACCTTCAATAACTAGGTCGTTGGCCCCTCTAGAATGGTGGAAATCGTACCAAGGAAGAAGAAGGAGATAAGGAAATGAATTAAATCCCGTATATATAAAAACACAGTGCCAGTGGTCTACTCTATGCGATCGCGGCCTGGGCAGCGAGATCGCAGAGCTTTAAGTGACCAGGCCCTCATGGGCCTTCTGTGTGAACGCGGAGGGAGACCTGTAAACGCACATGGTAAGGAATAGCCTGGCTGGGCCAAGGCTGGGCCCTTGTGCGAACGCGGATTGGGTGTGTGATCGCACTGGGTCAGGAGCCCAACCCATTGCGATCACAGTGCCTATTGTCCGAACGCACAGGGCATTTACCATCCCTGCCCAGTTCCTTCTATGCGATCGCATCAGTGCACCTGTGACCGCACTGAAGGAAACCAGTCAGTGAAAAATCTTGTTTTTGAATTTAACTTCGAGGGGTCCGAAACTCACCCGAGCCCCTCGGGACCCCGTTCAAAGGCACTGGCAGGTCTGTATTCATGATACGGACTCGCTCGAATTTTCGAAACGTGAAAAACATCAACGAAACTAAGAATTCGACCCCAAAACCAAATTGAAACAAACTTTGAACTTAAACTTCTAGAATTCGCTTTAAATGCGCCGAACCGACCTATACTATTCGGAATGACTCCAAATTTTGCAAGCAAGTCATAATTGACATAAACTATTCCTAGTCTCGAAATTCCGTTCGGACCTCGATAACACAAAAACACGTTCCCAACCAAATTTCAAACTTAAGAAAACTCAAATTTCGATATTGGGTGCCAAAACGCCCTCAGGTACCCATTCCGAACATACGCCCAAGTTCGAAATCATCATATGAAGCTACCGGAATCGTCGGAACTCGATTCCGAGGTCGTTTACTCAAAATGTTGATTGAAGTCAAACTTTGGCCTTAAAGGCCAACCTTAAGGAACCAAGTGTTCATATAGCACTCTAAACACTTCCGAATCCCGGACCACCAGTCCTCGCAAGTTATAAATCATAATAACCCGCTATCGGAAGTTTCATTTAGGGGAACGGGGTCCAATAATGCAAAATGACCGGTCGGGTCGTTACATTCTCCACCTCTTAAACAAACGTTCGTCCTCGAACAGGTCTAGAATCATACCTGAAGTGCTGAATAAATGTGGATAACTTCTCCGCATGTCCTCCTCGGACTCCTAGGTCGCTTCCGCGACTGATTGGCCCTCCACTGGACCTTTCTTGCAGAAACCCTCTTGGACCTCAACTGGCGATCTTGTCTATCAATAACAGCAATTGGCTCCTCCTCGTAGCCCAACCTCTCATCCAACTAAATAGTTATGAAATCGAGCACATGAGAGAAGTCGGCGTGGTACCTCCAGAGCATGGATACATGAAAAATTGGATGAACTCCTGATAAACTGGGAGGCAAGGCCAACTCATAAGCAACCTCCCCAACTCGCCTCAACACTTCGAAGGGACCTATAAACCTCGGGCTTAGCTTTCCCTTCTTCCCAAACCTCATAATACCCTTTATAGTCTAGACTTTCAACAGGACCCTATCTCCCTTCATAAATGATATATCACGCGCACTCCGATCCGCGTAACTCTTCTGTCTAGACTATGCTATGCGGAGCCTCTCCTAAATCAACTTCACTTTCTCCAAAGCATCCCTTACTAGGTCGGTTCCATATAACTTAGCCTCGCCAGGCTCAAACAACCCGATAGGAGAACGACATCGCGGACCATACAAAGCTTCAAATGGTATCATCTCAATGCTGGACTGGTAACTATTAATTTAAGCAAACTCGGCCAAAGGCAAGAACTGGTCCCATTGACCTCCGAAGTCAATCACACATGCCCTGAGCATGTCCTCCAATATCTGACATGTACGCTCTGACTGACCATCAGTCTGAGGGTGAAATGTCGTGTTGAGATCTATCCAGCTACCCATCTCACTATGCAATGCTCTCCAGAAGTGCGAGGTGAACTGAGGACCTCGATCTGATATAATGGACACCGGCACACCATGCAACCGGACTATCTCCCGAATGTAGATTTGTGCCAACCTCTCAGAAGTATATGTAGTAGCCACTGGAATGAAATGCGCTAATTTGGTCAATCTATCCACAATGACCCAAACCGCGTCAACCTTTCGCAAGGTCCGAGGCAACTCAACCACGAAGTCCATAGTGATGCGCTCCCGTTTCCACTTAGGAATGGGCATCTGCTGAAGTAGGCCTCCTGGCCTCTGCTGCTCATATTTCACCTGCTGGCAATTAAGAGACCTAGTCACATACTCCACAATGTCCTTCTTCATCCGCCTCCACCAGTAATGTTGCTTCAAATCATGATACATCTTCGTAGCACCAGGATGAACAGAATACCGAGAACTGTGTGCCTCCTCTAGAATCCTCTCCCTCAGGCCATCAACATTAGGAACACATAGGCGGCCCTAAAGTCTCAGAACACCATCCTCGCCAATAGTAGCCTCCCTGGCCCTACCCAGAACCATTGTCTCCCGAAGCTCTGCTAAGCACGAATCATAGAACTGACGGGCCTTAACCTCCCCCAATAATGAAGACTGAGCAACCACATGTGCTAAAACTCGACGAGGCTCGGAAAGGTCTAATCTCACCAGGCGATTGGCCAAGGACTGAATGTCCAAGGCTAGAGGTCTCTCCTCTGATGCAATATAAGCGAAGCTACCCATACTCTTCGCCTTCTTGCTCAAAGCATCTGCTACCACATTTGCCTTGCCCGGATGATAAAGAATGGTGATATCATAATCCTTCAACAACTCAAGCCATCTGCGCTACCTCAAATTAAGATCCCTCTTCTTGAACAAGTGTTGCAGACTGCGATGGTCTGTATATACCTCACAGGACACCCCATACAAGTAGTGCCTCCAAATCTTAAGAGCATGAACAATCGCCGCCAACTCCAAATCGTGCACGGGATAATCATTCTCATGAACCTTCAGCTGGTGTGAAGAATAAGCAATAAATCTCCCTTCTTGCATCAACACACATCCCAAATCAACGCGTGAAGCGTCGCAATACACCGTGTACATCCCCGAATCGGAAGGCAATAATAGAATTGGTGCTGAGGTCAATGCTGTCTTGAGCTTCTGAAAGCTCGCCTCACACTTGTCAGACCATCAAAACGGGGCATTATTCTGAGTCAATATAGTCAATAGAGCTATAATAGAGGAGAACCCCTCCACAAATCGGCGATAATAGCTGCTAGGCCCAAAAAGCTCCTGATTTCTGTAGCTGAAGTAGGACGCGACCAACTCTGAACTGCCTCGATCTTCTGAGGATCAAACTTGATACCCTCTTCGGATACCACATGTTCCAAAACTGCCACGGAATCCAAATAGAACTCACACTTGGAGAACTTAGCATATAGCTTCTGTTCTCACAATATCGGGAGCACAACTCTCAAATGCTGATCGTGCTCCCCCAGGCTACGTGAGTAAATCAAAATGTCATCAATGAAGAAAATTACAAAGGAATCAATATACGGCCTGGACACCCTATTTATCAAGTCCATGAATGTTGTTGGGGCATTAGTCAAGCCAAAGGACATCACCAGGAACTCATAATGGCCATATCTCGTACGAAAAGCAGTCTTTGGAACATCTGAAGCCCAAATCCTCAACTGATGATACCCCGATCTCAAATCAATCTTAGAAAACACACGAGCACCCTGCAACAGGTCAAAAAAATCATCGATGCGTGGCAAAGGATAATTGTTCTTAATGGTAACCTTGTTCAACTGGCGGTAATAAATACACATCCGCATAGACCCATCCTTCTTCTTCACAAATAGAAAAGGAGCACCCCACAGTGATACACTCGGTCTGATGAACCCCTTAGCTAACAACTCCTCAAGTTGCTCCTTCAACTCTTTCGGATCCATACGGTACGGAGGAATGGACATAGGCTGAGTGTCTGGATCTAAATCAATGCAGAATCAATATCACGATCCGACGGCATGCTCGGAAGATCCGAAGGAAATACATTAGCAAACTCACGAACAACTGGCACTGAATCAATCGTCGGGGACTCGGCGGTGGTGTCCCACACATAAGAAAAATAGCCAAACAACCCTTCTCGACCATATGTCTAGCCTTCAAGAATGAAATAACCTGGCTGGCTGTACTAACTGAGGAACCTCTCCACTCCAGCCTAGGAAACTCGGGCATGGATAAAGTAACTGTCTTGGTATGGCAATCTAGCACGACATGATAAGAAGATAGCCAATCCATGCCTAAACTAATCTCGAAATAAACCATGTCGAGCAATAAGAGATCCGCTTGAGTCTCGAACCCACAAAATAAAATCACACAGGACCGACAAATCCGGTCTACAACCACAGAATCTCCCACGGGAGTGGACACATAAATAGGAGAACCCAAGGACTCACGAGGGACATCCAGAAAATGAGAAAATAAGACCGAAACATAGGAATAAGTGGATCCTGGATCAAATAACACTGATGACTCTCTACCACATACTGTAATAATACATGTGATCACGGAGTCTGAGGCCACTGCATCTGATCTGGCCGGAATAGCATAGAATCTAGCTGGAGTACCGGAAGACTGAGCTCCACCAGAATGAACAGGAGCTGCCTGACCTCCCCCTGACTGGCCTCCACCTCTAGGACGACCCTTGCCGACATGTCCTCCACCTCTAGGTGGCCGGACTGCTGGTGCCGGACTCATTGGCTGATAACCCTGATATACGAACTTGACCCGAAACCTGGGACACTTCCTCCTCATATGAACTGGCTCTCCACACTCGTAACAACTCCCAGGTAGCATAGTCTGCTGCCCCGAAGGAGAACCCTGAATGGCCGGAGGGCGATGAGAGCCCTCTGGTATAGCACTGAAGTAAGGGTCGGAGGATCTCAGATGATTGGGATAACCACTGTGTGAACTCTGAATGGCTGGAGGACGGTAGGAACACTCTGGCATAGCGCTAAAATGAGGCCTCGCTGGAACACCTCGGAGAGGTGGTGGAGGTGCTGAATATAAAGTCATGCTGGGCTGACCACTACTATACTAACCCCTGCCCCTATCTAGGACACCTCTGAAATCTCCAGAGAATCTAAACCTCTTGTCCTACTGCCCCTTCTCCCTGCTCCTCGACCGATACACCTCGATCCTGCGAGCAATCTCTACCACGAGCTGATAAGGAGTACCCATCTCCACCTCTCGGTCCATGGTGGCCCTAATACCTGGATGCAACCAAGCCACAAATCTCCGCACCCTCTCTGCATCAGTAGGTAGTATCTTGAGTGCATGGAGAGACAACTCTGAAAATCTGGCCTCATAATTTGTCACAAACATCGGCCCCTGCTTTAGACGCTAAAACTGATACCGCAGATCTTCCCTCTCAGAGGGTGGGATATATCTATCCAAAAACATCTGCGTGAACTGCTCCCAAGTGACAGGAGGAGAATCTGCTGGCCTACTGAGAATATAGGACTACCACCACCTACGAGCTCTGCCCTCCAACTGAAAGGTAGTGAAATCCACTCGGTGGGACTCTAGTATCCTCATGTTGTGCAGTCTGTCCCTGCACCTATCCACAAAGTCCTGGGCATCCTCGCCTCGCTCACCCCTAAAGACCGGAGGGTGAAATCGGGTCCATCTATCTAATAACTTCTGCGGATCGCCGTCCGCAGCTGGTCTAGGCTCAGGTGCTACTGCAACAGGCTGGACCCCACCCACGGGCAGTGTACCCGGGGTATGATGTAATGCTGCAACAGGCTGGACCCAAAATCCTAACTTAGGTCTTGATTGCGCCCAACATCGGGGTAAGGCAAGCCGACTCTCAATTTACTAAAGGTTCCTTCTTATTAGATTAAGCACTTTAAAACATACTCAGTTTTTAAACCTTAAAACATGATTCGACAAGGATAAATAGCCGATTTTAATAAAAAGTAGTCATGAAGAGGCGTGAGCCAATATATATATACAAACCCGAAATCCATAACAACTAACACGTGTGTTCCAGGAACTAGTGTCACAAGTCCTTCGGGCATACTAATAGAATATACAAAAGATATAATATACAGTCCCATTGTCTGAAGGAAATAGACTAGAAATAAGGAAAAGAAAACCCCATGGTGCTGCCGGAGATCGCCAGGAGAAAAGCAGCTCACCGTGAATTCAGGTCCGTCCAATATCAAGTCAAGCTCCAGTCCGACAACCAGATGCACCACCCTCAGAACCTGTACAACTAAGTACAGAAGTGTAGCATGAGTACATAAATATATATGTACCCAGTGAGAATCTGCTCTAACCTCGAAGAGGTAGTGACGAGAGGTCGACATAACACTCACTAAGGTTCAACAGTATAATTTAACATAATATGACAGAAACAGTAGGCATGTAAAGGCAGCGAAGCAACAAATACATATGTAAGGTACTGAAATCCAAGAAAAGTACTAGGAATGAATAAAACAATTACCACTTCACTTTCCCCAAATATCTGTTAAATCAATGTCCATGAATTTAGTAACAATTAACTCATACGCATGCAGGGAAAGGACAACCGTCCAGAGTCATAAGATAGTCATGTCTGTGCACTGCCGAGGGTCGAACGGCCCGAACCATAAGTGCACCTCTCCACAAAGTACTCACATCTATGCACTGCCGAGGATCGAACGGCCCATACCAAAAGTTAATCTCTCAATCCGCCGTGGCGTACGGCCCGTTCCCATAAGAGTGGGGAAAGTCACACTCCCCTCGCGGAATGTAAATTTGTGAAGCGGTCACATGCACACACATTATTCTCTTTAAAAGAAAATACTTTTCAGTGAACAATTCCTTACAAGTTATTCTCAAATTCCATAACTTCGGGGAAATAAGCAACATGTAACGTTATTTTATTAAACATATAGTTCATATCAAGTAAAACACAAGGCATGATGTGGGCCTAACTACCCGGACATAATAGTAATCATCGCTACGTACAAACTCTTGTCACTTTGTACGTACGTAGCCCCCAAAATTATCACATATAACATTTAAATCACATAGGGGGGTGATTTCCCCTTACAAGGTTAGAAAGGAGACTCACCTCGCGTCGCACCTATTACCCTGGTCAAGAATGCACCCGAAACTCCAAACTTGATACCCACAGACTCGAAACTAGCCAAATGTTTTGCAAATATATCAATTTATATTCAAAGCATGGAATTCTTCTACTACTTACCCAAATTCACCATTCCTTAAGAAATTCTAAAATCTAACCCCGGGCCCGCACACTCGGATTCCAAAAATTTTCGAAGGGAATACTCACCCATAGCCTAAGGAGCATTAATAAATGATTTCTACTTGAATTTATAGCTAATTCACAGGTAAATTCTCAAATTATCGAAAGCCCTAGGTTACTACCCAATTCCTGATTTTTTACTAATTTAGGTAGTTAATTTAGCTTGTAATCCATGCATGAAGTTAATATTAGAGAAGAATTTACTTACCTTGAATAACTAGGTCGTTGACCCCTCTAGAATGGTGGAAATCGTCCCTAAGAAGAAGAAGGAGATAAGGAAATGAATTAAATTCTGTGTATAAAAACACACTGCCCAGTGGTCTACTCTATGCGATCGGCTTGGGCAGTGCGATCGTAGAGCTTTAAGTGACCAAGCACTCATGGGCCTTCTGTGCGAACGCGGAGGGAGACCTATGAACGCACAAGGTAAGGAATAGCTGGGCAGGCCAAAGGCTGGGCCCTTGTGCAAACGCGGATGGGGTGTGCGATTGCGCTGGGTCAGGAGCCCAACCTATCGCGATCACGGTGCCTATTGTGCGAATGCACAGGGCATTTACCACCCCGCCCAGTTCCTTCTATGCAGTCGCATCAGTGTACCTGCGATCGCACTGAAGGAAACAAGTCAGTGAAAAATTTAGTTTTTGAATTTAACTCCGAGGGGTCCGAAACTCACCCGAGCCCCTCGGGACCCTTTCCAAAGGCACTGGCAGATGTGTATTAATGATACAGACTCGCTAGAATTTTCGGAACGTGAAAAACAACAACGAAACTAAGAATTCGACTCCAAAACCAAATTGAATCAAACTTTGAACTTAAGTTCTAGAATTCGCTTTCAATGCGCCGAATCGACCTATACTACTCGGAATGACTCCAAATTTTGCAAGCAAGTCATAATTGATATAACGGAACTATTTCCGGTCTCGGAATTTTGTTCGGACCTCGATAACACAAAACTACGTTCCCAACAAAATTTCAAACTTAAGGAAACTCAAATTTTGATATTGGGCGCTGAAACACCCCCGGGTCATCCAGAACCCATTCCGAACATATGCCCAAGTCCGAAATCATCATGCGAAGCTACCAAAATCCTCAGAACTCGATTCCGAGGTTGTTTACTCAAAATGTTGACTAAAGTCAAACTTTGGCCTTAAAGGCCAACCTTAAGGAACCAAGTGTTCCTATAGCACTCTAAACACTTATGGATCCCGGACCACCAGTCCCCGCATGTCATAAATCTTAATAAGCCACTATAGAAAATTTCATTTAGGAGAACGGGGTCCGATAACGCAAAACGACCGTTCAAGTCGTTACACCCTTCTTCATCTCCTAGACATTACACCCTAGGAAGACCTAATTAAATACAAAATAGACACAAGAGAAACCCTTTAAAACTCTTCATCTCCTACACCCAAAAGGGGGCATACCCCATTTTTTTGGCAAAAAGGGGATCAGCGATCTCTCTCAACAACAGGGGCTTGCCCCTCATATTTTGGGATCAATATTCATTCCCTCAAATTAATAGAGAAAGATAGATACACATAGCAGCCATCTTCCTTAATTGAAAAGAAAAGAGATCTGAATCTCATAAAAAAAACAGAGAAGAAGGCAGCTCTCAAAGCTCTTCAAAAACAGCACCCACCCATAGCCATATCCCTGCAGCCAATAAACCACCTGAAGCTTTCATCTAAATCTACTATTGGCGGCCACTGGATGAATTGAACGGAAACGCCAAAGACGAATTCGTATTAGGCATTTTCGATGGAGTTTAGAGTTTGTTTCCGGAATTTGAACATAACGTAGTTGGTGGCTTACTTCTACTGCTGTAATTTCATCACCAAACAGTGAGGCCTCCGTGTGAAATATGTTCGTCGTTTCCGTCGTCCAAATCCCCGTTCAAAAACGTGAGCCACTTCTCACCACTGTTGCTTTATGCTTTATGATTTCCGCTATTCGGTTCAAAGTTGATTGCTAATAAAAAATTTCTTGAAGAAGTTTGGCTTCTGAAAAGGTTCAATACTGAATTCTTGTTCATCATTCAATTTCTGATTTTATTCTTGTTGCATTTGATTAATGTTAAATTGTTCTTTCTAAAACCAGATTTTGTTACTAGCTTTATCATGAAGTAAATATTAGATAAATCGAGTTTATTTCCATTTTTGCTAGTCTTTTGGGTAGTTGAAATGTAGATGCTAATGGTTGAACTTCTGATAGATAGCAGCTCTTGTTGCTCTTGTTTAGTTGTTTGGACATTGATTTTCCATCCCTTTATCACGTTCTCTTTTAGTCGACAAGCAAATCGATTCAAATGTGCTGTTTATTGAATAATATCCTTATTGATTAAGCTAACTACACTTTTCATTTCTTACTTTGCGAAAGATTGGCACTTCGAAACTTTGATTCCATGCTTGAAATATAGAAATAAAGTACGCTCCCACATTCCATAGCCTGTGCTAATCCAAGATTTTCCAGTGGCTTTCATATAATGATAGTTGCTACAATATAGGTGATAAATTGCATAGTTGGCGCATCTTTCCCTCAATTAGTCTCAAATGTAGGAAATCTAACTTATAAACCTTTGTAGTTTGGTTTAGAAGCGATTAATAATAAATTATCGTGATTATGGGTACGGTCCCGTGACATAGTCATGATACGTAATCCCAAAAATTCGAGTGCACGCTGGCATGACTCGACCATCAAACAGTTAAAATAAATAAATTATTGTGACTATGGGTACGGTCCACGTGACGTGGTTGTGATACCTAATTTCGAATTAGATTAAAGTAGGAGCATCTTTAGTTTGCTTTAAGAATAATTTGAGGTGCGTCATACACAAGTAAAATCCTATAATCTATGACCATCACGTAAATACAAAAATTGGTATGGAAAATGCCTTGAACTCTCGTAGCTTGCTTTAGGCACGTTAATTAAATAATTTTCATAACTACGGGTACGGTTCCCGTGACGTAGTTGTGACACTTAACTATTAAAATCCGGGGGTACATTTATGTAACCCGGCCACAGTTTAAGTTTAGTAAAATAAACACGTTGTGGATCGTGGGTACGGTTCCCGTGAAACAATTCGCAATGTGTACCAAATAATTAGTTGAATAACAATTGGATTATTAAAAGCGGTTTAAAAGGAATAAAATTCGCATAGGTTTCCAACAATGTTTTAAAATCAGTTAAATAGTCAATCATTAACAGTTGAGCGACTGTGCTAAAACGACGGAACTAGGGAATGCTTAACACCTTCTCCTGGGTTAACAGAATTCCTTACCCGGATTTCTGTGTTTCGCAACTGTAATACAGAGTCAAACTTCCTCGATTCGGGATTTTAAACCGGTGACTTGGGACACCGTATAATTATCCCAAGTGGCGACTATGAAAATAAATAAATTATCCCATTTCGATTAATGTCACTTTAATTGGAAAAACTCCCTAATCCCCATTCCTCGGCGGAAAAATGAGGTGTGACAGCTCTAGCGACTCTACTGGGGATCGAACCAGAATCTCTGGTTAAGGGTTCAAGAATTCGAGCTTAGAATAATTGTTATATTTGGCTTTCATTATTACCTGATTTTTACATGTTTAAATCTAATGTGCTAAATGCCATTTTTTTACCGCTTTGATATTATCTGAACTGTATATAAATTGTGCCGACTTCTCTCTAAGTCTTCTAAATCATCTGGGAGTGTGCACTTCGTGTGACTTCTTTTCTGTTAGAGTCATATCCCAATTTTAGAACGAGGTTCGGACAAGTTGCAAAGCCGGTGAAGCTTCTGTATTCCCGGTACGCTGCCCCCCTCAACTCGAGTTGTCCGCTCGGGTTAGCCCGGTCTAGAACAATACCCCCCAGAATTTAAACTTAGAATAACATAGCCTCATACCGGATCCCTAGTTGGTGCATTTGTTTGCATCACATACATTTGACTTAGGGGACTCAACACAGGGGTTGGGTCTGTCTAGGACAGGTGTACCCAATTTAAAAGATCATCCTGATGCATCTTACGTGCTACTTGCGTATCTGTTTGTTTCGGCTTGCATGTTTGACTGGCTTCTAGAATAGGGAAGAAAATGAAAAAAAATAAGGAAAAAGGAAAATGAAGATAGAAAAAAAAGAATTAAAAAAAAACTAAAAGTGAGAGGTAGGTATTCGAGATCCGAAACTCTATAAAAAAAAAGTGAATGTTTTCAAAAGTCATGTTTCCCCGGTTCCATCAAAACTGGCAGAACTACGTGAGTTTGATTCTCACCGGATGTGAGATACATAGGCAAACCTCATCAGTTCCGGCCCCCATATTTTCGAAAATCCGAAAAAAAAAATATTTTTCACTTCCTTCTTTGGAAAGTCTTTTTCCAGCCCCCAATTTTCAAAAATCCAAAAATATTTTCTTTTACTTCCTTCTGTAGAAAAGTCTTTCTTTGAGACCCCAATTTTCAAAAATCCAAAAAAAAAATTCCTTTAATTCCTTTTTAGAAGTCTTTCTTTAAAAAATTCCAAATAAAAAAAATTTAAAACCAAAAATATAATATCCAAAAAAATATTTTCTACCTTTTTTAAGAAGCCTTTTTCCCAAAAAATCAAAAACAAATATCAAAAATCCAAAAAAAAATTATTTTCTTTATTCATTAGAAGTCTTTCTTTAAAAAAATTCGAAAAAAACAAAACAAAAAAAAAGATAAAATCAAAAATGCAAAAATATTTTCATTCTTCTTTCGAAAATCGAAAAGAAAATTCAAGCGTCAAGAATATTTTCTTTTTCTTTAGAAGTATTTCTTTCATAAATTTAAAAAAAAATCTAAAAATATTTCTTTTCTTATTTAGAAAATTTTATTTCGAAATAACAAAAAGAAATATATATATTTTCTTTCTTCTTTAGAAGTATTTCTTTTAAAAAATTCTCAAAAAAATAACAAACAAATTTAAATCAAAAAATATTTTCATTCTTATTTTAAAGTCTTTGTTTCAAAAAATATATATAAATTCAAAATAAATAAAAAAAAGTTAGTTTACGTCCCTTATGCCTGATCTTTTCGAACTACGCAAGATCTGATTCGTGTTCCCACATGATACGTAGGCAACCCAAATCAGGTTCGATCGAATGATTTTGAAAAAAAAAGGAGAAAGTGAAAAAAAAATGATAATAAGGACCGACTAAGTCCATTCTAACGTATCTTTTGTTTTGAATTGTAAAGAAAGCTTGAGGTGGTCGGTTTGTGGTAAGCTGATAACACAAAATCCAAGGGAAGAATGACAACTGACATCGAAGCTTTTACGAGCGGTCATGAGACTCAGGGTCAGAGGGTTCAACAAAAGTCTACTGTGATTGAGGAAAATAGAGTACTGAAACAGAAAATGACTAAAATGTGTCAAGCATGGGCCAATGGCCAAGGACCGCCTTTTTCTATTCGTGGTTTCCCAGAGTTAACATTTGTCTCAACGACTACCATTCCGGTCTCATTGTCTGATCAATTCTATCCCCCTGGGTTCAGTCTTTATCCCAGTTGTACGACTACAGCTGAAACTTTTGTTGCGTGCTCTCAAAGTGTGCCATTGACAACCAATCAGACAATCGATAATGTTATGTCTGTTTCACTGTCCTACAACCAACAGTAGTACAAAAGAAAAGTCATGAGTCACAATTTGTTGCCCAACAAGAACAACACCACTCTCCTGAGTATCATTCGTACCTATTCGATCTTCCTGCAAAAATTGAGAAGCCTGCCCAAAAGATGACACAGGAAGAAATGACTCAAAGAGTGAAAAGCTTAGAACAACAGTTGAAAAACATGCAAGGGTTAGCAGGTCAGAAAAGTATTGCCTTCAAGGATTCTTTGTATGTTCCCCGATGTTCATTTCGCACTTGGTTTCAAGACTCCTAAATTTGAAAAGTATGATGGACGCGGAGACCCCATAGCCCACCTGAAAAGGTATTGCAATCACCTAAGAGGTACGGGAGGAAATGAAGAATTACTAATGGCTTATTTTGGGGAAAGCCTTACGGGGCTAGCCTCTGAATGGTTTACTGATCAAGACACATCTCGATGGTATGTCTGGGATGACATGGCCCAGGCCTTTTTCAAACAGTTCCAATACAACATCGACATTACCCCGGACCGCAATTCCCTTTCAAACCTGAAGAAGAAACCAATTGAAAGTTTCACGGAATATGCCATTAAATGGAGAGAGCAAGCAGTTAGAGTTAAGCCACCCATGGATGACCACAAGCTAATCACTGTCTTCCTTCAGGCTCAAGAGCCAAATTATTTTCAAAACATGATGTTCGTAGTTGGCAAATCCTTCTCGGAAGCAATCAAAATGGGAGAAATGGTTGAGAATGGTCTTAAGACAGGAAAAATTATAAGTCAAACAATTCTCAAAGCCGCTACTCAGGCTGTCCAAATTGAATATGGTAATTTTAGTGACACGAACGAGAAGGATGAAGAAACCATGATGACATCAGGGTCGAGAAGAGGTCCTAGGAGAACATCTCGAAGGTATGACCAGCCTCGTCTGGTTTTCGATGATTCCCCTGAGCACTACTATCCACCGCAGAACCCACAATACTCTTTTGCTCCACCTCAGTATGTTGCCCAATCACCAAGACACTCCGGAGGGCGAGCACCTGCATCGCAAATCTCCACCAACCTCCACAAAACTTTCAAGTGCCCTATAACCCATATCCAAGCCAGTTGAATAGAGGGGAACAAAGGTTGAAAGATAATTTTACACCAATAGGAGAGTCTTATGCAAGTTTGTTTGAGAAATTAAAGCATTATAACATGACTGCACCTATTCCTCCAAATCATGTGGACCCACGTGCAAGAAGCTTTGACCATTCTAAAAGGTGTGAATACCATTCCAATTCCCAGGGGCACGATGTTGAAAGCTGCCGGGATTTGAAAAGAGAAATAAAAAGGATGATCCAGGAAAATCTGATTGTGATCCAAGACAGTGACGCCCAGAATATCACGCAAAATCAATTACCAGCGCATGATGATACACGCTTTTTGGGGATGATGCGTGGTGACATGGAGTATGAGAATCCTCTCGGAAACTTGCTGACTGAAGTTAATGATTTTGAAATTGGAGAAAGCTCTGCTGATTGTGATGATCAAATTTGTGGGTAAATGTTAAGCTTAGCAATTGAAAAGTCATTCCCTCCTTACTAGGAAGGAATAATGGTAGCTTGTTTTGATGTTTTTTCTATTATCTGGGTTATGTTAGAATTGTTATCCAGATTTTATTTGTTTTATTGAGTCAAACCCTTCTATCCCTCTTTTCTGTTTGTATGAGTCTTGTCTGTCCGTTTTATTGCTATTTTAATTATCTGGGTTATTCTAGGGTTATAACTCGGATTTTAGGTTGTTTGTCTTGTTGTTAAGCCCTTCCATCCTTTACTCAATGAAATACAATTTGTCCTTTTTGTTTCATTACATGCTTAGTTCCTTTCTCGCTAGTTTTAGTGATATGACATGCATGCGAAAATTTTGGCCAGATCTTAAAAAATTGATTTAGTCTTGAGTGAGATAAGTGAGAAAGAGACACTTTTGAGGATAAATAAAGATTTGAGATAAATTTGGAACTAAGGTCGAGTAAATTGCACCTTCAAATCATTGTGAAGATCGGGCTTGAGGATGTTTAATCAATATAAGCTTGGTCGAAAGTTTGACATTAATGGATGAAAAGTGTCTTTCGACCATGACACACCAAGAAGATAGACATGTTCCTCAATGCTATGATCGCAAAAAGATAATATGTTTTGGCATTTCTCGAGGCCGGGAGGCCCTTTTTTCTGCTACCCAAACACTTTATACCCTTTGTTACCCCTTTTGAGTCTGTGTTATTTTATTTGACCACCCTCTCTTGGAATCAAGTTTAGAGTCAAAAGTCCAAAAAAAAAGAAAGGAAAGAAAATGAAAAAAAAAGAAGGTGAAAATGAAAACAAAAAAAATAAAAAAAAAATTCATGCCCCAAGAGTACAAACTGGGGAAACTCTTAGAAAATCAAATGAAAAAAAAGAGAAGAAAAGAACAGTCTGAGATCTATGCCCTAAAAAAAGAAGCTGGGGTAATTTGTTTTGAAAAAAAAAAGAGAAAGAAAGAAAAATGAGAAAGAAAAACATGAGGAAAAGAAAGAAAGATGAAAAAATAGTTAGGTCAGATGTTTGAACTACGTTAGACCTGATTCCTAAAAAAAGATGATACGTAGGCAGCCTTACACGGTTCGGTTCAGCCAAATAAGAATTCAAAAAAATCCAGAAAAAATCCCTAGTAGCTAAAACTGGTGCAGAAATTTTATTTCACTTTTGAAAGAGTCGATTCCAAGAGTTGTAAGCCTACAACCCTTCATTTTGAGCCTTCATGCTGACCTTTCTTTTCAACCCTATCCAAAAACCCTTCAAAATAAAGACCTCCTAATATGCCTTCAAGAATGCGAAGAGAAGCGTGCAATGAGCAACGGTTGTCACACGATACAGAACACTGTCAAGTTGCTCATAAAAGAAAAAGGGAAAATAAAAAGAAATGAGAGAGTTTTACTAGTGAAAAACCTCACGAGCATTGTAAGGGGATGGTAACTAGAGAAAATAAATGAGAGAAGCTTGTTGGTGAAAACCCCTCGGGGCACCACTGGTCGAAAGTGAGTCGTGAAACTGATGCGAAGAATTGACACGAATATGCCCGACCTCAAAGGTCATAAGAATGGTAAAAGGGAAGATTGGATTAGATTGATAGATCGGTCGTTAAGTCCAATGTCATGATCACTAAGGCTAGTTATCGCAAAAGAAGAAGAAAAGAAAAAAAAAAACTCTCTTCCTTCTGTCCTTCCGACAGGGGCATTGCTTGTTAATACTTGCTTCTTTGAATTATTGTATCCTTCACTCCGAATTAGTCCTTGTCAAAACAAGCAAGAAAAGATTTTAAAATCTGCTATCAGCTTTTCAGTTGCATAAAAGTGAATTTGTCCAGCAATTCAATGTTACAATTAATATGCATTGAGGATTCATATAGAGGCTTCCCCCAAAAGACCCTTATCAGCCTACTTGGCACAAGCAAAGATAACTGGTGATTCCCTCTGACACATCAAGTGAGTGAGATTGTTCACTCAATGGCTCCGAAATTAGAAGATCACACCGCTTTCAAAATCCCTTGCACCATTGGAAGTGCCGACTTTGCCAAAGCTCTTTGTGATCTAGGGGCGCGTATCAACTTGATGCCCTACTCGGTGTTCAAAAATTTTGGAGTTGGGCAACCAAGACCCACATCTATGAGGCTGAAAATGGCGGATTGTACTATGAAGAGACCATTGGGTATTATTGATGATGTGTTGGTTCGTGTTGATAAGTTCATCCTCCCGCTAGAATTTGTGCTTCTTGATTGTGAAGTGGACTATGAGGTGCCTATTATATTGGGTAGACCTTCCTTGTTACGGGGAAGGCTCTTGTTGATGTGGAAGCCGGTGAGCTCACCTTCCGGGTGGGTGATTAAAAGGTGGTTTTCCATGTGTGCAAATCTACGAGGTAACCAAGTAGCA
Organism: Nicotiana paniculata; assembly: GCA_005239505.1. Taxonomy (NCBI): domain Eukaryota; kingdom Viridiplantae; phylum Streptophyta; class Magnoliopsida; order Solanales; family Solanaceae; genus Nicotiana; species Nicotiana paniculata. Next base: position 41,171 of record ML306461.1, on the reverse strand, counting down.
ATGAATTTTGTTCGTTTATAGATTTAGTGACTGAGTTGATTGTTTATCATATATGGTTGCTCAGTCTTTGTTATTGGGGGAGATTAAGGCCCGGCAGTTCTATGATCCGTGCTTAGCGGAGCTTCGGGAGACTGTGGTTCCGGTAGGGCCAAGAAGGCTACTATTGGCGAGGATAGTGTTCTGAGGCTTCAGGGCCGCTTATGTGTTCCTAATGTTGATGTCTTGAGGGAGAGGATTCTAGAGGAGGCACACAGTTCTCGGTATTCTATTCATCCTGGTGCTACGAAGATGTATCATGACTTGAAGCAGCATTACTGGTGGAGGCAGATGAAGAAGGACATTTTGGGGTATGTGACTAGGTGTCTTAATTTCCAGCAGGTGAAGTATGAGCAGCAGAGGCCAGGAGGCCTACTTCAGCAGATGCTCATTCTTGAGTAGAAATGGAAGCGCATCACTATTGGACTTTGGGGTTGGGTTGCCTCGGACTTTGTGGAAGGTCGACGCGGTTTGGGTCATTGTGGATAGATTGACCAAATCGGCGCATTTCATTCCAGTAGCTACTACAGATAATTCTGAAAGGTTGGCCCAGATCTACATTCGGGAGATAGTCCAGTTGCATGGTGTGCCGGTGACCGTTGTATCAGATCGAGGTCCTCAGTTCACCTCGTACTTATGGAGAGCATTGCATAGTGAGATGGGCACCCGGATAGACCTCAGCACATCATTTCACCCTCAGACTGATGTCCAGTCGGAGCGTACAATTCAGATATTGGAGGACATGCTCAGGGCATGTGTGGTTGACTTCGAAGGTTAGTGGGACCAGTTCTTGCCTTTGACCGAGTTTGCTTACAATAATAGTTATCAGTCCAGCATTGAGACACCATTTGAGGCTTTGTATGGTCGGCGATGTCGTTCTCCAATCAGGTGGTTTAATCCTAGCGAGGCTAAGTTATATGGCACCGACCTAGTGAGGGATTGGAGAAAGTGAAGTTGATTCAGGAGAGGCTCCGTACAGCACAGTTCAGACAGAAGAGTTAAGCAGATCAGAGGGCGCGTGATGTATCGTTTATGGAGGGAGAAAGGGTCATGTTGAAAGTCTCGCCTATGAAGGGTATTATAAGGTTTGGAAAGAAAGGCAAGCTGAGCCCGGGGTTTATAGGTCCCTTCGAGGTGTTGAGGCGAGTTGGGGAGGTTGCTTATGAGCTGGCCTTGCCTCCCAGTTTATCAGGAGTTCATCCAGTTTTTTTATGTATCCATGCTCCGGAGGTACCACGCCGACTTCTCATATGTGGTTGGTTTCAGCACTACTCAGTTGGATGAGAGGTTGGGCTACGAGGAAGAGCCAGTTGCTATTATTGATAGACAGGACCGCCAGTTGAGGTCCAAAAGAGTTTCTGCCGTAAAGGTCCAGTAGAAGGGCCATTCAGTTGAGGAGGCGATCTGGGAGTCCGAGGAGGACATGCGGAGCAGATATCCACACATATTCAAAACTTCAGGTATGATTCTAGACCCGTTCGAAGACGAACATTTGTTTAAGAGGTGGAGAATGTAACGACCCGACCGGTCGTTTTGTGTTATCGGACCCCTTTCCCCTAAATGAAACTTCCCATAGTGGGTTTTTTATGATTTATGACTTGCGGGGACTGGTGGTCCGGGATTCGGAGGTGTTTAGCATGCTATAGGAACAATTGGTTTCTTAAGGTTGGCTTTTAAGTCCAAGTTTGACTTCGGTCAACATTTTGGGTAAACGACCTCGAAATCGAGTTTCGTCGGTTCCGGTAGCTTTGTGTGATTATTTTGGACCTGGACATATGTTCGAAATGGGTTTTTGATGACCCGGGAGCATTTCGGCGCCCAATATTGAAATAAGAAGTTCCTTAAGTTCCTAATTTGGTTTGGGACATGTTTTTGTGTTATCGAGGTTCGAACAAAATTCTGAGACCGGAATTAGTTCCGTAATGTCATTTATGACTTGCCTGCAAAACTTGGTATCATTCCGAGTTGTATATGTCGATTCGGCGCGTTGTTAGCGAAGTCTAGAAAACTTAAAGTTCCTAAGTTTGGTTCTTGGGGTTTTAAGGTGTGGTTTTGAGTTTTAGCGTTTTTTGGGTGTTCCGAAGGCTCGAGCGAGTCTGTATTATGATTTGGGACTTATTGGTATATTTGGACGAGGATCGGGTGGGCCCAGGTGCCTCCCGGACACCACACGAGGCCAAAAACCAGCTGAAATAGCTGCTGGTGCACCTGTTCTGGTGTGACCGCAGCTGCGGTTGACCAGTCGTAGGTGCGGGACCGCTCCTGTGGTCCCAGCCTCGCAGGTGCGACCCCCAGTGGTCTGGCCAATTCTCGCAGGTGCGGACAAAGTTCAACAGGAGCGGAGCCGCAGGTGCGATCTCCACTCCGCAGGTGCAGGACCAGGCTCCCCAGTCCATTTCCGCAGGTGCGAGCCTTTGCTCGCAGGTGCGATACCGCAGGTGCGGTGCTCGAGCCGCAGGTGCAAAAACACTGTTCAGACAGTGTGTTTTTATACACGGGTTTAATTCATTATTTCTCATCTTTTTCTTCTTCCTTGGGGAGATTTCCACCATTTTAGAGGGGCAACCGACTTGGTTATTAAAGGTAAATAAATTCTACTATAATATTAGCCTCATGCATGAATTCCTAGTTAAGTTTAATCACATAATTAGTGAAAAATCAAGAATTGGGTAGTAACCTAGGGATTTCTATAATTTGAGAATTTACCCGTAAATTTGCTATGGAATCAAGTCAAAATCATATATTAATGATCCTTAGGCTTTGGGTGAGGGTTTCCTTCGAGAATTATTTGAATCCGAGCATGCGGGCCCGGGGTCGGATTTTTTATTTTCTTCAAGAATGGTGAATTTGGCTAAGTACTAGGAGAATTCCATGCTTTGAATATAAATTAATGTATTTATATAACTTTGGGCTAGTTTCGAATCCTCGGGTGTAGAGTTCGGAGTTTCGTGCGCGTTCTTGGTCCGGGGAGTAAATTCGGCGCAAGGTGAGTCTCCTTTCTAACCTTGTAAGGGGGACTTGTCCCCCCTTTAGGTGATTTAAATGCTATATGGTGAATTTTATTTCTCCAATAGTGTCTCTTCTTGAACCATCAAAAGCTCTGATGCTGACATTACTAGTTCGAATTTTGTTAGTGTCGATGTTCAACTCTTGTAGAGTAGAAAGAGGGCATACATCTACACCTGAGCATCCGTCAATCATGACTCATTTTACGTAGTGACCTTCACATTTGACCATAAGATGCAAATCTCTATTGTGCCCAGCCCCTTCCTCAGGAAAATCATCATCGCTGAAAGTAATTATATTTACTTCAAAGAATCTTTCAGCCATTTTTCCAGCTGATTCACCGTTGTCTTTTCAGAGACATATGCCTCGTTCAGAGTTTTGATCAACACACGGAAATGTTCTTTCGAGTGCAAAAGCAGAGATAACAAAGAAATCTGAGCAGGGGTTTTCCTTAGTTGGTCGATGAATGAGTAGTCTTGCATTTTCATCTTCTTAAGGAATTCCTCCGCTTCTTTTTCTGCAACGGGTTCTTTCACTGGCAAGTGACTTTCCCTGGCTTTCTTAGCTTTTCTCAATTCCTCTGGTGAGTAGCACCTTCATGAGAGGGTCAAGCCCCCCATTTCAACTATCTATTTTCCTTTGTATGTCATGACAATCTTGTTATAATTCCAGGGAATAGTTTTTGTGTTTGTCACTGAAAGTTGTGCAATAGGTCAGATCACAACTGGCTCTGTTTTATTAAACCTCAACTTTTTTTGTGCTTCTAGGGACATAGAGAATACTCTTTGTAGAACCTGCCAAGTTCAAACTAGAACTCGCACCTTTCACAATCAACGGTGCCAATTGCAGTGGGCTTACTATCACTTTTGGTTTTCCCTAGGGTTCCAACAGCCATTTCTGTCTTGCCAGACTGATTATAATCCCGATAATCACAAATCATCCCAATAAAATGTGTATTATCATGATCTGGGAGCGGATTATTTGTGATATTAGGAGTATCCTCATTGTTTGTTACCACAATTTCCTTTGCTTCAATCAAATTTTCAATGGCTTTCTTTAGTGTCCAACAATTTTCGGTACTATGACCTTGGGTGTTAGAGTGATACTCACATGCGTTGGAATCAAAACCTTTTGAATTTGGATTCACATAACGCGGCATGACAGGTTCAATCAACTTCAATTGCATCAACTTTAGAAATAGGCTTGTATACGATTCTCCAATTGGGTGAACTCTTTCTTTTGCTCCTCCTGTCTCACATATCCTTGTCGGGGACGAGGATTATATGATGCATGAAAATTCAGGCGAAGTTGGCGGGAGCCTTGTGAAATCGGTGCCCGCCATTGTTGGTGATTGGGAGGCCTAGCATAAGCCTGGGCATTAAACACTGTGTATTATTGCGGGGGAACTGAGTACCGGGGACCCTGAGGTGGATTGTAATGTTGAGGAGAATTGTATTGTCATTGTTTGAATTGCACATAAGAAGGAACTATTCCTCTTTGAACTTTCCCGAACCCAGATGCCCTCATGGATCCTTCCTCTTTCTTTTTCTGATTTTCGAAACTGCATGACCCGCTTTCAATTGCTTGCATGGTTGCCTTAAGGGCTGCCTGACTCACAAGTTTTCCTGATTTCATTCCATTCTCAACTATATCACCAATCTTAATCTCCTCAGCGAAAGGTTTATCAATGGCGGTCAACATGTAATGGAGGTAATCAGGATCCTGAGCTTGGAGAAAATAGTCAATCATTCCTGCTTCTTTCATTGGTGGTTTGACCCTAGCAGCCTGCTCTTTCCACTTGATTGCATATTCTCTTAAGCTTTATGTTGGTTTCTTCTTTATGTTGACGAGAGAGGAGCGATCTGGAACTGTATCAATATTGTACTGAAACTTTTGGACAAAGTCTTGAGCCATGTCATTCCAAACGTGCCAGTGAGAGATGTCTTGATCTATGAACCACTCTGAAGCAATTCCTGTCAAACTTTCCCCAAAATAAGCCATGAGTAATTCTTCTTTGCCTCCTGCTCCCCTTAGTTGGTTACAATACCGCTTCAAATGGGAAATTTGCAATTATATGATATTTATTGGCTTTTACTATGTTTATGGGTTTAATATCAATTTGATAGCTATTCATTTGGTGGGAATTCCTAGTTATGGGTATTGTTGAGTAGTTGATCGGTTGAGGAACATTATGTTGGATTACACACATGTGTAAGATTGGTTATAGCTGTGTCCCTTGCCGGGACGGTATTATTCTTGTTGATTATTCCGTGCATTCAAGGTTTCTTATTTGTTGATTTTCATGCCAACTGTTGTTTTACGTTATTATGCACAAGGGGATATTCCGTGCCATATTTTATGATGTTATGCACGAGAGGACATTCCGTGCCAAGTTTATGTTGTTTATGCACGAGGGACATTCTATGTCGTGATTATGATTATTATGCATGAGGGGATATTCTATGCCGTGCTGATGATATATATATGCACGAGGGGGCATTCCGTGCCGTGATTGTGATGTTTTTTGCACGAGGGGACATTTTGTGCCATGTTTATGTTGTTTATGCATGAGGGGACATTCCATGCCATATTTATTATTGTTATGCACGAGGGGACATTCCGTGTCGTATTTTTCTAAAAATATGCATAAGGGGATATGTCGTGCCGTTTCTCTTCACTGTTTAATTCATGTCATTAATTCCCGTTATTAATTTCGACTATTTAGACTGTTGCTTCATTCCGTCATTTCAGTATTTGATATCCCTTTTCCCCATCATGTTTCCCCGTTATTGTACTTATTGTTTACTTCTTGTAGTTATTTCCTGTTATATTTTATTTAAACTGCACATGTGATATTATTTTGTCGTGTCCTAGCCTGGTCACTACTTCGCCGATGTTAAGCTCGGCACTTACTCAGTACATGGGGTCGGTTGTACTGGTGCTACACCTGCACTTCTTTATGTTGTGCAGATTACAGAGACGGACCTAGTGGGCATTCATCGAGGGAGTATCCTTCAGTCCACCAGGCAACACTGAGGTAGTCCTGCAGGCGTCCGCAGGCCTTGGCGTCACCTCCTATCTCTCTTATTTTCCTTTCTTTATGTATTTCCGAGACACTAGCACCTTGTTCATTCAGGCCTTTATCTGTAGCAATCACAGACCGCCCATGAAATTGTGACACCAGATTTTGGGAGTTGTTATTAAGGATTTTTTGGTGATACTGTTTAATTAAGTTGTTAGACTCCACTTCTTCCGCATTCTTATTTATATTTATTCTTGTATATCACTTTTTAAATGCTAAATAACAAAGGAATAAATTAGAATAAACAGTAACTTTGGCTTGTCTAGCGGGTTCAATGTTAGATGCCATCACGTCCTGAAGGTGGGATTTCGGGTCGTGACAAGTTGGTATCAGAGCACTAGGTTGCTTAGGTCTAACAGTTCATGGACAAACTTGGTAGAGTCTGAGGGATCGGTACGGAGACGTCTGTACTTATCCCCTGGAGACTGCAAAGTTAGGAAATAACTTCACATCTTTCTTCTCTGTCGTGCGATTTGAGTTCTAAATTCTAACCGAGTTTCTATTCTATTCTCTCGCAGATGGCGAGAACGTGCTTCCTCATCTACCGATCAGTAGCCCGATTCTCCCGTTGCAACTCCTACTAGAGGCCGAGGCCGTGCTAGAGGCCGAGGCAGAGCCAGGGCTCAGTCTAGAGCAGCAGCCCCAGTAGAGGATCCTCAGGTGGAGGTTGCTGAGGAGACTCCCAATCGGGCAGTTCCAGTCGGACCAGCTCAGGTCCCAGAGGGGTTCATTTCCACCCCGGTTCTTCAGGACACTCTTGTCCTCTTAGTGGGCCTTATGGAGAGCGTGGCTCAGGCCAGTCTTCTTCCTACTACCAGCCATCTCTCAGGCTAGGGGAGGGACCCAGACTCCTGCTACCCGCACACCAGAGCAGCTAGCTTCTCAGTTCCAGATTCTAGCACCTCAGGAAGTTGGAGCAGCTCAGCGGGGTTTTGTGGCACATGGAGTTGAGGGGGCAGCCATGTCTTCCGATTCTTTATGGATATTGGATCGATTCACCAAGCTATTTTCTACTACATTTATTGGTGAACCATCAGAGGATCCCTAGGATTTCTTGGACAGTTGCTATGAGGTTCTTCGGAACATGGGCATCGTGGAGTCCAATGGAGTTGATTTTTCTACATTCCGTCTTTCTGGTACCGCAATGACTTGGTGGAGAGATTTTTGCTTGACCAGGCAAGTTGGATCTTCTTTGTTGTCTTGGTCTCAGTTCTACGAGTTGTTCTTGGAGAAGTTTCTACCAGTTACTCAGAGGGAGGATCTTCGGAGGCAGTTTGAGTGCCTCCAGCAGGGCTCTATGACAGTTACGCAGTATGAGACCATGTTCATTACTCTGGCCCGACATGCTATCATGATACTCCCCACTGATCGTGAGAGGGTGAGGAGGTTTATTGTGGGTCTGGCCCAGCTATTAGACTTCAGATGGCCAGGGAGATAGGTACTGATATTTCATTCCAGGAGGCGGCCAATGTGGCCAGGCGTATTGAGATGGTCTTATCACAGGGCAGTGGTCAGGGGTCTGACAAGAGACCTCGCCATTTCGGTCGATTCAGTGGTGCCTCATATGGAGGCAGAGATTCCTTTAGCAAAGGTCATCCTCTTAGACCATTCCAGTCGGCACTTCAGGTATCCCACAGTGCACCATCAGCTCCTATCAGTGCACCGCCGCTTAAGAGCTTTCAGGGTGGTTATCCTGGTCGACAGGGACAGTTTCAGGGTCAGCATTCTCAGTAGCAGAAATCGTTCTACACTTGCGGTGGTATGGGGCTTATTTCCAAGTTTTTCCCCCGAGCTTCTAGTGGTTCTCAGTATCAGGGTTCCCGTGCTATCATTCCCGCACCAGGTGTTCCCCCACCCCCTCAACGAGCTAGGGGTGGAGTTTGAGGTGCCAGAGGTGGAGACCAGACAGTTAGAGGTGGAGGACATGCTATGAAGGGTAGAGGTCAGCCCGCAGCAGGTCGACCAGAAGATGTTCAGATTGATGGGGCTCAGCCCCGATGCTATGCTATTCCTGCCAGGCCTGAGGCTGAGGGATCTGATGCAGTTATTACAGGTATGGTTTTAGTTTTCAGCAGAGAATCTTCGGTTTTATTTGATCTGGGTTCCACCTTCTCCTATGTGTCATCATATTTTGCCCCTTATCTGAGTATGCCCCGTGATTCCTTGAGTACTTCTATATTGTGTCTACACCGGCGGGTGATTCTATTGTGGAAGAAGACTGACCTGAGCCACGCTCTCCATAAGTCCCACTAAGCGGACCAGAGCGTCCTGAAGAACCTGGGTGGCAATGAACCCCTCTGGGACCTGAGCTGGTCCGACTGGAATTGCCCGAGTGGGAATCTCCCCAGCAACCTCCACCTGAGGATCCTCTACTGGGCTGCTGCTCTGGGCTGAGCCCTGGCTCTGCCTCGGCCTCTAGCACGGCCTCGGCCTCAAGTAGGAGCTACAACGGGAGGATCGGGTTGCTAATCGGTAGATGAGGATGCACGCGTTCTCGCCATCTGCGATAGAATAGAATAGAAACTCGGTTAGCATTTAGAACTCAAATCGCACGACAGAGACGAAAAGATGTGAAGTTATTTCCTAACTTTGCAGCCTCAGGGGGATAAGTACAAACGTCTACGTACCGATCCCTCAGACTCTACCAAGTTTGTCCGTGAATTGTGAGACCTAAGCAACCTAGTTCTCTGATACCAACTTGTCACGACCCGAAATCCCACCTTCAGGCCATGATGACGTCTAACGTTGAACCCGCTAGACAAGCCAAAGTTACTGGTTATTCTAATGTATTCCTTTGTTATTTAGACTTTAAAAAGTGATATACAAGAACAAATAGAAATAAGAATGCGGAAGAAGTGCAGTATAAAAACTTAACTAAACAGTATTACCAAAAAATCCTTAATAACAATTCCCAAAATCTGGTGTCACAATTTCACGGACTGTCTATGATTTCTACAGATAAAGGTCTGAATGAACAAGGTGCTACTGTCTCGAAAATACATAAAGACAGGAAAAGAAGAGAGATAGGAAGTGACGCCAAGGCCTGCGGACGCCTGCAGGACTACCTCATTGTCGCCTGGTGGACTGAAGGATACTCCCTCGATCAATGCCCACTGGGTCCGTCCCCGTAATCTGCACAACATAAAGAAGTGCAGGTGTAGCATCAGTACGACTGACCCCATGTACTAAGTAAGTGCCGAGCCTAACCTCGGCGAAGTAGTAATAACCACAAGAAGTAAACAGTAAGTACAATAACGGGGAAACAAGCTGGGGAAAAGGGATATCAAATACTGAAATGACGGAACGAAGCAACAGTCTAAATATCTGAAATTAATAACGGGAATTAACAACACGAATAAAACAGTGAAGAGAAATGGCACGGCATGTCCCCTCGTGCATATTTTTAGCATAATATGGAACGGAATGTCCCCTCGTGCATAACAATAATAAATATGGCACGAAATGTCCCCTCATGCCTATATACATCATCAACACGGCACAGAATGCCCCCTCGTGCATAATAATCATAATCACGGTACGAGATGTCCCCCCGTGCATAAACAACATAAACATGGCATGGAATGTCCCCTCGTGCATAACATCATAAAATATGGCACGGAATATCCCCTCGTTCATAATAACGTAAAACAATAGTTGGCATGAAAATCAACAAATAAGAAACCTTGAATGCACGGAATAATCAACAAGAATAATACCGTCCCGGCAAGGGACACAACTATAACCAATCCTACACATGTGTATAATCCAAATATAATGTTCCTCAACCGATCAACTACTCAACAATACCCATAACTAGTAATTCCCACCAAATGCATAGCTATCAAATTGATACTAAACCCATAAACATAGTAAAAGCCAATAAATATCATATAATTGTAAATTTCCGACTCACGGTCATGCTTGACAACAACATATAGGTACTCGTCACCTCACCTATACAATGAACATGGAATAAGCACATAGCAATTAGGAATAAACACCTATTCCCTCAAGCTAAGGTTAGGCCAAACACTTACCTCGACTCCAAGAATTCAAATCAAGCCTCTAGCACCGCTTTTCCTTTTGAAACCGACTTCAAATCAATCGTATCTAGACATAATTGACTCAATAACATCAATAATTGCTTAAAAATTCAATTCCAAAGCTTAATTATAGAATTTCCAAAATCCAAAAATCGACCTCGGACTCGCTTGGTCAAAACACGAGGTTCGGACCAAAACTCGATCACCCATTCACCCATGAGCCCGAATATACAATTTTATTTGAAATCCGACCCCAAAACGAGGTCAAATTCCCAAATAATCAAAAAAACCTAACTCTACCCAAAACCTCAATTTTCTACCTTTAATTCAATATTTAGGCCTATAATCTAATAGATGTTGATGAAAATGGAAGAAAAAAAAGTTAAAGATCACTTACCTAATAGATTATGGTGAGGAAATGCTTCAAAAATCTCCTAAGAGCTTTGGAGAAGAAGGGGTTTATGAAAAAATGGTGGAATCCCGTGAAAGTGTTCTGTTTTGGATCATTTAAATCACTTGGCAAAAATGACCTATGCTATCACGACAAGTCTCCTGCGATCGCGTAGAGTACTGGACATAGACAATTGTGATCGCGAAGAAATGAGTGCGATAGCGGAGAGTACTGGACAATGACCCTCACGATCGCGACAAACGACCGCGTTCGTGTAGCGTGATATGCTACCCAGCCCCCAGATCCCTTTAACGTTATGCGATCGCGTGAGGCCCCTCGCGATCGTGTCCTAGGCCCTGCGTTCGCGTAGGGTAATTTCCCCAACCCCCATCCATATGAACATCGCGATCGTGTGAATTACACCGCGATCGCGAAGGGTAAATCACAGGACACCAGAAACAGCAGTAACACCAGGTTTTTCTAAGCCTAAATCACCCCGACGCCTACCGGAAACTCACCCGAGCCCTCAGGGCTCAAAACCAAATATGCACACAACCTCAAAAACATCCTACGGACTTATTCGTACAATGAAACCACCAAAATAACATCATAAACATCGAATTAAACCTCAAAACCAATGAAATTCCTTTAAACTTCCAAAACTTCTAAATTTTCCATTTTCGATCTGAATCACGCCAAACCAAGTTTGTTTCTTACCAAATTTCACAGATAACACATAATAGACGTATAGAACCTGTTCCGGGATCCGGAACAAAATACGGGCCCAATATCACAGGTTTTACATCAAATCTCATTTTCAAAAAGCTTTATATTTTTCAGAATATAATTTTCTTTAAAAATTCATTTCTCGGACTCGGGATCTCGAAATTCGATTCCGGACATACCTTAAGTCCCATATTTTCCTACGGACCCTCCGGAATTGTCAAATCACAGGTCCGGGTCCGTTTACCAAAAATGTTGACCACAGTCAACTTTATTCAAATAATTATTATAAGATCATAATTTTATTAATTTTCCACATAACGGCTTCCCGGCTACGCGCTCGGGCTTCGTACGCACATCGAGGTGAGATAAAAGAAGGCTTTCACAGCCTCGGAACACCTAAAATTATATGGGATGACCTTTTGGGTCATCACAAATCCACATGATGCAAATAAAGCATAGCCTACTAGGGATATTCATTGCTTGTGACTTGTTCTTTTAAGTTTTCAAATCCTAAAGGAGATGGTATCTAGACCTGGCTTACCCAGGCGGACAACCCGAGCCGAGGAGCTTCAAGCGTCACCCCAGTAGTAGAACAACACTGGCTAGCTAAAGGCTCTCCCGCCTAAACATGTGTGACTAAATCCTTCACCAGAAGCTGGTAGGTTAACTGCCTTTATCTCAAGACAGAAATTTTGTGATACTGGTAAGCAAACACAACATAACTACCTATCAGAGGACTCAGAGGGGTGCGAGAGAGGATACAATTTATATCATAGTTCAAATAAATATTAAAGCGACAAATAGCACATTAGACTCCCAAACACAATAATATCCAAAACATGATAAAAGTCAAACAATAATCAATATACAAAGCTCGAATTCTTATTAGTTGTCCCTATCAGAGTCGCCAGAGCTGTCACACCTCTTTTTTGGTTCCGCACAACCCTATTACGAGGTTGAGTTAGAAGAGTTTTTCCAATTGAAGTGACGTTTTGAAAAGAGATTATTTATTATTTAGAGTCTCCACCTGGAATTGAGTTTTGGTGTTCCATGTCACCTTTTATTGAATTCCTTATCAAAAGGGAGATTTGACTCCTAATCCATGGTCTACGAAAATAGAAGACTGAGTAAGGAATTCTGTTGACCGAGGGGAAGGTGTAAGGAACCCCCCGAGTCCCGTGGTTCTAGCATGGTCGCTTTATTGACTAATGTAAGGCTTAAATCAATTTTTTAGCTATTCTTGTATTTTATTGATTATGGCTTATTTATTACCGCTTAATTAATTATTATACTTTATTAATTGTGTTCACCAAGATGCAATATACATACAAGGTATTCTTTTTGAAGTTGGATGTTAAACCAAGGTACGGGAATGTAAACATGGTTAAAATATAATTATTTTACATTGAAAGGTATCAAGATGTGGGAAGCGCACATAATCCGTTTATTATTTAAGCATATCAATCCAAGGTTCGGGTATGAACACATGGGCTAATAGCGTATTTAGAATATTTAATTATTTTGTCTCTTTAATATTCAAGATATTTAATTGTATATTCTTATTATTTGGCTTAATATTTTTGGAGTTAATGAATAATATTTATTCTTACGAGAAAAAATAAATGAGCCACCTTATAGCTTCATTAACTTTGAGCGTAGATTTTTTTTTAATTTTTTTATATTTAGTTATGACCCACTATTTGATTTATTAATTTAAATTCATACAACCTAACTACTAGTAATTTCCCAGTAATGCAACATCATAGGCAATGTAAGAAAAATATTCAAACTACTTTAAAAAAATTAACATATTTATAATTATTATTTAAAGCAAAAGTTGAATTAAAGCTTTGAGAGAAGCCATGAAAAATTCCATTAAGTCGATTCTGTAGACTTGCCTATTGTTAGAGCAAAGCCAAAATCATACCTTTATACTATATTAAAAAAAATTTAACGCACATAGAAGCACTAGGAAGCAAAGTAGTATAGTTTCTTAGAATGAAGTAAATAAAAGAAAACTTATGGCGTTCTTTAACTATTTTTCTTATGGTGAAATAAATAATATCTATGTCCCCAAACTGAATTAAAATAGCTAACATCACTCTAAAGTAATTCCGATAAATAATCTGACAAACTAATGAAATTATATTTACTAGAGGAAAGTCAATATATAAAGATAAGAAATAAGATTCTTATTCATCAAGTTTATGCAAATTATCTCAAGGAAGAAACATCCAAATCCGGAAAAAAAGCTCTACGCAAACTCGATCAACATGCCACGGGGATTGAACGGGAAATTATGTTGAATGTGCCAAATAAAAGTCCTTGTGTTCATATATATGAAGAAACTCTTAGACTTTATATAATCTCCCCAATTGAATAACCAAATTAATCTCATATTTAATAATACGGAGCCTTATGAAATTAATAAGATTAACCCAAATATCATATTAACTTTCTAGTTTCTAAACCTCAAAGATCAACTACACAACAACTTATTTTAATTAGAAAACCAAACCTTCAAGAATGCTCTATATTTTACAGAAGCTAAACATTGTGACTAAGAAATATTCATATTCAAAAGTAACGTTGTTATTTTCATAATTAAAAGTAATGCTAAGGCAGTAGCTTGTACCACAACAAACAAATCCAGAATAGAACGAAAATCTCCACAGAATAAAAAAACTAAGCAAGAGAAGAATAAAAACCTTTGCAGTGAAGCTTTTCAATATATTTTGAGAAAAATCCGACAATTATAACGGAGGAGCGAAAATTGTGACCGTGAAATGGATCCCCAAAATCGAACTGAAACTTCGTCTCTCCTCGAATTATTTTACAACTCTCTGAAGTCTCTTCTAAATTATTTTTTACCTTCCTCTCAATTTATTGTTTTCTTTTCTCAAATCTCCTTTTTTTTTCTTCTTGCACAATTTTTTCTCTTTCTTTTTTTTTCGTTCTCTCCCCTCTCCTTTCACGTTCTTTTTCTTTTGTTCCAATTTTTCTCCTTTTCAAAAAATTCCTTTTCCCGTTCTCTTCATTTTGTCTTTTTTTCCTCTCTTTCCGTCAAC
>ML306461.1:0-26769 GCA_005239505.1 Nicotiana paniculata | reverse complement strand
CCCCCCCCCCCCCCCTCCTTTATATGGGATAGTGTTATATGTAGTGTGTGTAGATGATGGAGGGGATAGTGGATATATGGAGAGGATGTGAAGGGCTACGTGAGAAGTGAGGGGTTTGCGGGGAATGTGGTAGTGAGTGATATGAAGAGTGGGGAGTTAGGCTAGAAACATGGAGATAATGGGATTAGTAAAATAAAAATATAAATCAAAAAATCAGACTTTAAAAAAAAAAACTTTATCTATTAAAGTTCATTTTTTTTTTTGAAAGATTAATTAAATTATAAAGATAAGAATATTAACCAAAAATTTCTTATATTATAGGGAAAATAAATATTTACATATACTTTAAATGATACTAAGAAAGATTCTATAGCTTATTTATTATAATTAAAAGGAACTATATATATATATATATGTGTGTGTGTGTGTGTCTGTGTGTGTGTGTGTGAATTTTTTTATATATAAATGAAAATAAAATTTGTACCCTAAGAATGTGAGTATTTTTTTTTCCAAGTAAAATTTACTAAGAGTAAGATAAAAGTTCGAAACATCAAGATTAGACCTAAGAGGAATATTTACACTAAAATAGCATAACATTTGAGTGTGGTCAAAAATTAGTTGTTCACAGTATCATTGTTGTCGGGATGGTTTCATGACATTATGAGCCTGTAAGTGAGACTGGAGAGATTGATGACTGAGTGAGGCCGAAGGACTGAGTGAGGCCGAAGAACTGAGTAAGAATGATATTTTGGGATCGGGTTGCACGCCGCAGCATGTTATATTGGTTACATTTTATGGGATCGGGCTGCACGCCGCAGCGATATAGCGCTTGGGCTGAAGGAGCCCCTCCAGAGTCTGCACAACCTCACTGAGCGCAGCTGATTATATATATGTATATGGATCGGGTTGCACGCCGCAACAATTCTATGGCGATTTATATATGGATCGGGTTGTACACCGCAACAAGCCTTATGGCTATTTATATATGGATCGGGTTGCACGCTGCAACAAGCCTATGGCTATTTATATATGGATCGGGTTGCACGCAGCAACAAGCCTTATGGTTATTTATATATGGATCGGGTTGCATGCCGCAACAAGCCTATGGCGATTTATTTTTGGATCGGGTTGCACGCCGCAACATGCCTTATGGCTATTTATATATGGATCGGGTTGCACGCCGAAACATGCCTTATGTCTATTGATATATGGATCGGGTTTCACGTCACAATAAGCCTTATGGCTATTTATGTATGAACGGGTTGCACACTGCAACAAGCCTTATGGCTATTTATATATGGATCAGGTTGCACGCCGCAACAAGCCTTATGTCTATTTATATATGGATCGGGTTGCACGCTGCAACGAGCCTTATATCTATATATATGTGGGTCGGGTTGCACGCCTAAACGAGTATTCTACAGTGTTGAGTGATTGAGTGTGCTGAGTATGGAGCACAGTAAGAGAGAATGTGAGATAGTGAAATTGAGTATTCTGAGAGTGTGAGTACATGAGTTTATCATTTAGAGGCACTTCATTTGTATACGTGCATAGACATGCATTTTCTTCTGCTACCCGGTTTGGTGACATCTATGATTTTACCTGTATCTTGACATGTAGGAATAGAGATAGAGATGTACTTTCCTCATGCTATTTGAAAATGAAACATCTTACTTATTGTTAAAATTATTTTTGGAAAAATCACAGTTTTTGAAACTTACTCGTATTTTTGGTAAATTTTGGTAAAAGATTTGTGTTTTCACTGAGATACTTGAAAACCATGCCTATTTTTTGAACTGTGAACGAGTTGAGCATTTTATTTCTGAGATGCTTCTTTTATTAGTTGTACTGTGTTGTCATGAACTATTGTGGAATAGTGGTATTGGACCTGACCTTTGTGTTAGCTTGTCACTACCTTCAACCTAAGGTTAGTTTTGTTACTTATTGAGTACATGGGGTCAGTTATACTCATACAATACTTCTGCACCTTGCGTGTAGATGTGATTGATGAGTTGATGTGATCGACGTGAGCTAGGATTGAAGATGTAACTACTTTCATGTTGTAGCTACCTCTTTTTCGTAGTAGCCTTAGATTAATAGAACTCTATTTATGTACTTTCCAGACAGAAGATGTATTTACTTCCTATCATCTTTGTAAACTCTATTCTTAGAAGTTCGTGATTTGAACTACCTGTTCTTGGAAAATGTATAAGATTCAGTAAATTACTTTTTGCTTAATTGCCTTGTTAATATTATTGGAATTGGATAGATATTAGTTGGCTTACCTAGCGGGTTGGGTTAGGTGTCATCACGACTAGTGGATTTGGGGTCGTGACAAGCTGGTATCAGAGCTCTAGGTTCATAGGTTCTACAAGTCATGAGCAAGTGTCTAATAGAGTCTTGTGGATCAGTATGATGCCGTCCATACCTATCTTCGAGAGGGTACATGACATTTAGGATATACCTCCCATATTTCTTTCCTTATCGTGCGGCATTGATTCAACTTGAAGTGTAACTCTTTGAATTCCTTCCACGCATTCGTATGTGCACATGAGCGGTCGGTATCGGCTGTGCATTTACAACTTATGAGCCCATGGATGAGGTGCATGATGTGATTTCAGTATGCTGATGATGGGCTAGTCTGGAGGACTTGAGATCGGGTTTTGACATAGCTTGAGCATAGATATTTTGGTTGTGTGAGCACGTGCTTTTGGACTTATAAGTCCGGTAGTGTTCCTATTAGTGGAATTTGTGACTCGATGAATGGTTGGATGGCTATATGATGAGTATGATGTGACTGTGGGGTGTGTTCAGATGGATTGAATGTAACGAGAATAGTTTGCTGGAGATGAAAAAAGGACTATTGGGTGCTTGATTTCTGTCTTGATATGACATATAGTCTTGAGTTATGAGTGTATTGAAGGACCTTTCATGTTACTTAATTCTGAAATGAATTAGATTCTCATGTCTTATTGATGAGTTCAGACTCGTGAAGATTAAGTGATTGCGTAGTAGTCGTGGCTACACAAGGGTATAGAGAGATGTCAGTTGAGGTGAGGCTAAGTATGTGGGTTATAATCTGCGGGGTAATCTTTGGATGTATGACCCTTATGATGTTGTCTGGAGGCTTTTGTTTCTACTAGAGGGTTATAATTGTGCGACTTGAGTTTGGATTGGTTATAATAGTTGATATGACCGTCACGAAGACGAAGGCGAGCTTAGCAGATGATTTGAGGCATTATGTGGTTTGTGTTACATGAGTTTATGAAGGATTTAGCTGCATCTCACACGCAATATTATGAAAGTAATAAAGTATGTGCATTGTGAGTTATCGAGTGTTTTGATCTATGGCTTTGAGCCAAGTGGGGGAGTCTACTATCGACGATTTTGGTTGCATTGTTACGTATTGTATTGGTTTTGGTCTGAGGCATACTTGTGAATCAGGTAGGACTTGCAGATGTTGAGATCGAGGATGATTCAAGTGAGAGAATTTATGGATGCGGGTTGTATTACACTCTATGGGTATATGTGAATCATGGAATGATTGAGTTGTTACTCGTGAAGGATGTAGTGCGCATGGTGTGGAAATTTGCACGGATGCGTTAAGGCGGGGTTACTTCTTTGGGTGTTTTCATGCTAATGGGGAACTGGTCGTTCGGCCCGTTTGGGCAGTGCAATTAAGATTTGATCTGGGTAGATAACTCTCGAAAGGTTTCTAATAAATCCAAGATTCATATGTGGAAATTGAGAATTTTTTGGATTTGTATATGGCCAGAATCTTAGATTTACATTGGATGGCATCGAGACTCGCAGTATTTCTATATTATTATGGATTACATATTTCAGTGTCAGGAAGGTGAAGTTAACGACTTTAGGTTCACAAGAGGTCTTTTCAGAGTGGGTGTCTCGGTTGAGGTACTTTTAGGGTGCTTAAGAGGGAATACAACGGCTTATGGACCTTAGGCCGGTGTGGTTTGACGCTAGGAATCGTGATGTTCTGGCAAAGAGAAGTGTCACCTTGAGGGTAATTCAGAAGGAACTCGGAGAAATAGGACAACTTGGTAGTAGGTTGGATCAGCATGATTATGGATATGATGTTTTCTTTGGGTACTTATGATGTGGTGAGTCTCTACCAGTGTTTTGGGCCAATCTCTTGGGTTTTGATGACTTGTGTGGCCTGGTTGAGTTAGAGAGATTCAGTTCTGATGGCTTGGTTATGTGAAAATGGGTTTCGAAGAGTTTTCGATGATTTCTTCCACGATTTGAGATGGATATTTCCTACCGGCGTGAGGAGAATGTTGCATATTGTGATTTTCTCCTGGATGGGATCAAATGGAAGGTTTATGACTGATCGGGTATGTATTGTGTCGGTGGCTCAGAGTTGATTATTAGATTCTCGTACTTTTCATATGATGGCATGATAGCTGCGGTGTGCTGTGTGGGATTGAGATTTACATGTGCAAGGTCACAGATTAGTTTTGAAGGGGAGGTCATGAATCGTGAACAATATGGAAGGTTTCAGATGACTAGGTGAATGATATTACTATTTGGTATTGCTTGAGGAGAGTGTGTATTTTAAAAGGTGCACTGTGTTTTGATTTACGGATGCTTCATTGGTATGGCGATACTCTCCTAGTTAATCAACTGCTGATATTCAGATATTGCTATGTGGCACGGAAGAATTAGAGAATTATTCCTCGTGGGATGATCGTTCATGAGAGATGTGTTAGGCATCTGGGTGGTAGAGTTGGGATCAGATATGGTGATTCATGTGTTCAATGGATTTGGAGACTGGAGGTCTCAAATGCAGTTTGTTTCATGGTTGTGGACTGTGAAGATGATAGTATGTGTTACGGTTAGGTCGTTGTGGACTTTTGGAGGGCTATTTGTCCATTCGGGGATGGCCGGAGTTGATTTGGGGGCCCATTGGTATGTCCAATGAGGATGTGTACTCTACATCGGGTCAGATTGGTTGACTCCATAATGTTGTTGTTGAGGTATGTGCCATTAGGTTGTTTGTGAGCTTATTCGTGTTCTGATATGTTCTCTGAGTTACTCTTCTATGCTACGAGGGGTTGTGATTCGTTTGTTATATGCACACATGGTGTGGTTCTATTTGGGCCTTATAGAGAAATTTCTGCGAGATGGGTATTTGGGTGATGCATGATCGATTGCTCATTAGTTATGTTCTTTCGGGTCAGTGTGGCATTGTGTCATTTGCTTCTCTGTGGTTATGATCATGCCCCTTAGGTACCTGATGTTGAGTTGCGTGTGGTTATTGATTTTGAGTAGGGTGGCTTGAGGTATTTCATATGGACCATTGTTTGGATGGGGTCACACATTGCAGATGAGTTATATTGAGATATGATCCCTTGTTTTATATTCGTGTGTTATGGTTCTACGGCATGTGATGGGTTTTTATCATCTCGTTGTGGCGGTACTTGTTGAGCTTGCAGGACGGTTCTCTCATTTGAGTCATATCTATGTTTGAGTACACTTGGCTTGTTTCTTATCGGTGCATAGATTGCACAAGTTGTGGCTTTAGATTGTATTGATATGGCATGTCACTAGAGCGGTTGTGCTGGATGACATGAGGTCATCAGACCTAGAATGGGTGCTATCGGATCTGATTGCGGTATATTTGGAAGGATAATGTTGCTCGCCTAAAATTTGGCTGTAATTCTTGTCGAAGGAGATGGAGCTCCAAGACTTGTTGATCTGATGAAGGGTTATGAGTTATGCGTGTTTGTTTCATCATCGGCAGTGTATGAAGGTTTTAGAGCGAGGTTTTGTTTGATATGAGGTTTATTACCAGTACCGGATTTATTTTTAAACAACTACGGTGATTAGAAATTATTTCTATGAGTATTTGAGTTATGATGTATATCATGTGATTGTGTCTTGGATTATGGTTATGGCTTGATACAATTTGTTCAGACTTATACAGTGTGCAGGTTGCAGGATTCAGATCTTATAAGAAATTTTGGATGATTGGAAATTGGATTCTAAGGCTTGTGGGCTAGGTTGAATTGAGAAAATTTCAGTTATGTTGTGTTATAAAACCTATATGGAGTAGGGTGACGTGGGATCACACACGGTTATGTATATGGTAAGGTTATATGGCGGTTTGATGATTTTGGGAACAACTCTTGGCACGTTCGAGGATGAACGTATGTTTAAGTGGGGGAGAATGTAACGAGTCGATGGGTCGTTTTGAGCATTTGCACTTCACTCGGTAGTTTATGGGCATGATTAGCTCTGTATGATGTATTATGACTTGTGTAAATCGACGGTTTTGGTTTTCAGGCTGTACATAATCGATTTGGAAGAATGAACTTCATGATTGATGTTTTAAGTTGGAAGAGTTGACCAAGTTGGACTTTTTAGCATTTAAGCTCGGATTAAAGTTTTGATGATTTTGTTAGGTCCGGATGATAATTTTGGACTAGGGTGTATGCCCGGATTTGCAATTGGATATTCTAGAAAGATTCGGCACCAATTGGCAAAATTAGAATTTTAAAGGTTTGAAAAAGTTCATTAAGTTTGATTTGGGGTGCGATTCATCATTTCAATGTTGTTATACATGATTTGAGGCCTCAACTAGGTCCGTGTTATTTTACTGGACTTGTTGGTGCGTTCGAACGGGGTCCCGAGGGGCTCGGGTGAGTTTTGGATAGGTTTGGGTTGTGTTGCGCTCGTTTTTTTATGTTTCGACGTCGTTTCTTCAAGCATAAATGTACTACATTAAGCAAATGAGCTCCAATTTCTATTCTTATTGAATCATAAGGTCCGTATCGTAATTAGGGAGCCATATAAAAAAGAATCGTCAAATTTGGACATCGTATGAGCAGTTTATGGTCATTTTACTAAGAATTGGGTTGTTAGATTTTTCAGATTAATTACGAAATTGCCACTGCTTTCGTATTTAAAAGTCTGCACTATTTCTAAAGATTAAAACCAACATATCTCCTTCATATAAGTTCAAATGGAGTGATT
This sequence comes from Nicotiana paniculata, assembly GCA_005239505.1. Taxonomy (NCBI): domain Eukaryota; kingdom Viridiplantae; phylum Streptophyta; class Magnoliopsida; order Solanales; family Solanaceae; genus Nicotiana; species Nicotiana paniculata. The sequence goes on along the minus strand of ML306461.1, from coordinate 19,773 downwards.
CAAGAACCTAACGTTTCTAGAATTTCATAAGAAATTCATTGGAGATATCAAAAGTGAGTTTCGAGATCTTTTGGCACAAGAAACGTGGCAGAATAGTGTTAAAATGAGGGTTTAACATATTTTGAGTTAGGGAGCTCGGAATTGGGCAATTTTTTAGGCGATTTTCACCATACGAATTGGGTAAGTATTCTCTACTCGTTTTTGGTTATATTTCGTGAATCTATATTCGATTTTAGCTTTGGTTGATGAATTTATAAGAGGAAATTGAGAGTTTTGGCCTAAAGTTTAATAATATGAAATTTTGAGTTTTGAACATTGATCCAGAGTCGGATTTGAGTGAAACTAGTATTGTTGGACTCGTAATTGAATTGGTTAATGGATTTTGTGAGTTTTGTCGGGTTCCTAGATGCGGGACTAGGTTGAGCTTTTTGGCCGATTTTGGGCGTTTGATTAAAGATTCGACCTTTTTCGATTAGGAATGGTTCCTTTAGCATTGTTTGATGTATTTGAGTTGTTTTTGGTTAGTTTCAAGCCATTCCGAGGTCGGAACGCGGGAGATGGCATTCTTAGAGCATCGCCTGGCTTGCTCGGTACTGGAATTTGCTTGTTAGAGGTAAGTAACTCTTCTAAACTTAGTGTTGAGGGTATACAACCCCGAATTACGTGTTGTGTAATTGGGTGTGGGTGTGCACCCTATGAATTGTAACTCTGTTGTCTCTATGGCACTGTATAATGGCCCTATTTTTTTGATGTCTGTGTTTTCACCATGTGATAAAGTAACTGAGTTGTCAGTCATGCTAGATATCGTGTTTAGACTTTATGCTGATATTGTTAAGACCTATAGTTGTCGTTTCTTGCTGTCATCTCACTGATTTCATTGACATTTCGTACTCAGTCATATTCATGCATTTATATCATATCTTAGCCTGAGTTGTTATTTATTGATATGTCATATCATTGTTGTCAGAATAGTTACATGACATTGTGAGCCTGTGAGTGAAACTGGAGAGATTGATGACTAAGTGAGGCCGAAGGACTGAGTGAGAGTGATATTTTGGGATCGGGATGCACGCCGCAGCATGTTATATTGGTTACATTTTGTGGAATCAGGCTGCATGCCGCAGCAATATAGTGCTTGGGCTGAAGGAGCCCCTCCGGAGTCTGCACACCCCCAGCGAGGCGCAACTAATTATATATATATGGATATGGATCGGGTTCCACGCCGAAACAAGCCTATGCATATTTATATATGGGTCGGTTGCACGCCGCAACATGTCTTATGCCTATTTATATATGAATTGGGTTGCACGCCGCAACAAGCCTTATGACTATTTATGTATGGATCGAGTTGCACGCCGCAACAAGCCTTATAGCTATTTATATATGGGTTGCGTGCCTCAACAAGCCTTATGGCTATTTATATAAAGATCGGGTTTCACGTCGCGATGAGTCTTATGGATATATATATATGGATCGGATATCACGCCGCAACGAGTATTATACAGTGTTGGGTAATTGAGTGTGCTGAGTATGGAGCACGGTACGAGAGAATGCGAGATAGTGAGAATTATTATTCTGAGATTCTGAGTACATGAGTTTATCATCGAGAGGCACTTCAATTGACATGCGTACCTGAGATACGTGCATAGACATGCATTTCCTTCTGCTACCCGGTTTAATGACATCTATGATTTTACATGTATCTTGACATGTAGGCATAGAGATAGAGATGTAATTTCCTCACGCTATCTGAAAATGAAACATCTTACTTATTGTTGAAAGGATTTTTCGAAAAAATCACAGTTTTTCAAACTTACTCGTATTTTTGGCAAATTTCGGTAAAAAATTTGGTTTTCACCGAGATACTTGACAAACATGCCTATTTGTTTTAACTGTGAACGAGTTGAGCATTTTATTTTTGAGATACTTTTTTATTACTTGTACTATGTCGTCATGAACTGTTGCGGAATATTTGTATTGGACCTGACCTTTGTGTTAGCTCGTCACTACCTTCAACCTAAGGTTAGTTTTGTTACTTACTACGTACATGAGGTCCGTTGTACTCATACTACACTTCTGCACCTTGCGTGCAGATGTTTCCTAATGATGTTGGTTTGATCGACGGGAGCTGGGATTGAAGATGTAATTGCGTTCGTCTTGTAGTTATCTCTTGTTCGTGGTAGTCTTAGATTAATAGAACTCTGTTTACGTACTTTTCAAATAAATGATGTATTTACTTCTTATCAGCTTTGTAAACTCTATTTTAAGAAGCTCGTGATTTGTACTACTTGTAGAAAAATTATATATAACCGCCATAACTCACATTTAGTAACTTATCATATTATGGTATTTATGATGGACACTATAGAAGATACTTGTTTATGTGCAACAAATGTTTATATTATTAAATATTAATATTATGTGATTATTGGGCAAATTGGGAGAATGTAAGATTTTCCTACGTATATTGGTGGCCCAATAGGTTTAAGGCCCATAAGTAATATTTAATAATGCGTAAATCTCATCCGTCCGATCAGTTAATTAATGGACGTCTCGGACTAAATAAGAACCTCTATAAATTGGTCATCTCCCCACCTATTAGGGTTACCACCTATTATATTCTTCTTTTCCATCACTAAAGGTGGCTGTAACGAAAGTTAGGTCAAGGGGAGAGAAACCAATTTCAATTAATGCTTCTGATTTACGGTAATCCCGCTTCAGGTATGTTTTCTGTAACGATTCTGTGTAAGATTATCATGTCCAAGATCCTGGTATAAATTAATGTTTATGTTTACAAGTATCTGCAGGTTAGTACTTGTGTGTGCCTTTATATTTAAAGTCCTATAATAAAGTTTGTATTTTGCCTTCGGAACTAACATGAAGTGTTCCTATAAATCTTGAAAGGTTTGTTTTTTTTTATTTTTTATTTCAACATCATTCTTTTAGCTCCTAGCTGAACCTCTAGTTCCGACAAAGATATCGAGATCACCATACTCTCTAAAGATTCTTGAACTCAAATGTTTAAACTTTATGGACTTAAATCAAGTATCTGTTGTTGTCTGCTTGTTGAGAGGTACCGCCTCATAGTCCGAATCATAAACACACAACTCAAAATTGATGGAAACAAAAATTAACAACATGAATCCTATAGTTTAAGACTAATATAAAATCAAGGAAAACAGAAATTCAACTAAGCATGTTGCACATATTTCAAATAAACATTTAAGACGCGTAGACAAGCGATATTAGGCTAAACATGATAACTAAACATGATGGGATGACTCATTTAAGGTATAACAGGTTTTTTGTTCAGTATAAACAAGATTTTTCAACAATCAGCCAGTGTACTCACTCGTCACCTCGCATACGCGTCGCTCACATATCACAGAATTTTCACAATAGTATCCAATCCTAAGGAGATTTCCCCCACAAAGTGTTACGCAAGCCACTTACCTCGAGCCAAGCTCAATCAATCAATAAGAACGTATTTTCCACGATTTTCCACCTCCGAATAGCCTAAATCTTGCCAAAAACAATTACATACTATAAATACTACTATAAAAAACTAATCTAATGAATGAAATCAAGACTTTAACAAAAATATTGATAATCACCCCAAAAGGTCAACTCGGGTGCATGTCTCAGAGCGAGGTAAAAGTCAAAAAATACGATCCTTCATTCAACCACGATTCCACCCATAAAAAATTACTCAAATCCGGATCCAAAATCTCAATCAAAACTCCAAAATTCGGTTGAAGAACTTTCCCACTTTTCCCCCTAATTTCTCAACCCAAAACCTTAAATAAATGATAAAATCAACGATAGATTAGTGGGATATGACCAAAAATGAATTAAAATCATTACCCAATAATTGCCTCTGAAAGTCCCTCAAAATCTCGCCTAAATCCGAGGTGTCTAACTCAAGTTATGATAAAAATGGAAAAACCCTCAATTTTGAAATATAATCTGCTGCCTAGGTATATCCTTCTTCGCGAACGCGGAAACTGCCTCGAGTTCGTGAAGCATAACAATTCCATCAGTCCAAAACCTTCTCGGCGAACGCGAGAGACCACTCACAAACGCGGAAGCTTACACTGACTGACCCTTCACGACACGGGACCCTCATAACGAATGCATATCTGATGACCCCACGGACCAGTGTCTCTACGCAAACGCGAGATCCCTATCGCGAATATGGAGACCTAATACCTCACAGCTTCGTGAACAAGGGACCTACATCGAGAACGTGAAGAACAAAACTCGCTGGCCCCCCAGATAACTTACGCGAACACGAGACGTCTCTCACGAACGCGATGAAGGAAACCAGCAACTGAAGCACTAGATTTTTCTGCAATTCCAACAAGTCCAATTCTAGTTCGTTAACCACCTGGAATCTACCTGAGGTCCCTGGAACCACAACCAAATGCATCAACAAGTCCTAAAACATTATACAAACTTAGTCGAGCCTTCAAATCACACCAAACAACGCTAAAAACACGAATCACACTCCAATCCAAACTTAATAAACTTTGAAACTTCAAACTTCTACAACCGATGCTGAAACCTATCAAATCACGTCCTATTAACCTCAAATTTTGCACACAAGTCATATTTGACATCACGGGCCTACTCCAACTTCCGAAATCGGAATCCGACCAGATATCAAAAGGTACACTCCTGGTCAAACTTCCCAAAAATTTAACTTTTCGCCATTCCAAGCCTAATTCGGCGACGAACCTCCAATTCACAATCCAGACACGCTCCTACATCCTAAATCACCCAATGGAGCTAACGGAACCGACGAAACTCCATTCCAGAATCGTCTTCATATAGTTTCAACTACAGTCAAATTCCTAGAACTTAAGCTTCCATTTTAGGGACTAAGTGTCCCATTTCACTCTAAAACAAAAAAAAATCCTCTCGGCAAGTCACATAAGCACAAAATAATACAGGGGAATCAGTAAATAAGGGATCGGGGCTAACACTATCAAAATGATCGGCCGGGTCATTACATCCTCCCCCTCTTAAAATAATCGTTCGTCCTCGAACGGGTATAGAAACATACCTAAAGTGGTGACAAGATGAGGATAACGGTTGCGCATATCATGCTCGGTCTCCCAAGTCGCCTTCTTGACCGGTTGACCCCTCCACTCAACCTTCACAGAAGCAATGTTCTTTAACCTTAGCTTTCGTACATGCCTATCCAAAATGTCCACCGGCTCCTCAACATAAGATAAATTCTTGTCCAACTGGACTGAGCTAAAATCCAACACATGAGACGGATCGTCGTGATAATTCTGTAGCATGGAAACATGGAACACTGGATGAACTGCAGAGAATCTCAAAAGGACTGATATACCTAGGTCTCGACTTGCCCTTCTTCCCGAACCTCATAACACCCTTCATGGGTGACACCCAGAGCAGGACCCGCACTCCAACCATGAATGCCACATCGTGAACCTTCTGATCCGCATAACTCTTCTGTATGGACTGGGTTGTATGAAGTCGATCCTGAATCACCTTAACCTTCTCCAAAGCATCCTGAACCAAGTTTGTACCCAATAGCCTAGCCTCTCCCGGCTCGAACCAACCCACTGGAGACTAACACCGCCTACCATACAAAGCCTCATACGGCACCGTCTAAATGCTCGACTGATAATTGTTGCTGTAGGAAAACTCCGCAAGTGGCAAGAACTGATCCCAAGAACCCCCAAACTCCATCACACATGCACGGAGCATATACTACAGTATCTGAATAGTGCACTCGTACTGCTCGTCCATCTGAGAGTGAAATGATGTGCTCAACTCAACTCGGGTACCTAACTCATGTTATACGGCTCTCCAGAACCGTGATATAAACTGCGTACCCTAATCATAGATGATAGATACCGGCATGCCATGAAGCCTGACAATCTCGCGGATATAAACTCGAGCAAGATGCTAGGAAGAATAAGTAGTCATCACAGGAATGAAATGAGCTGACTTGGTCAGCCTATCCACAATCACCCAAACTTTATCAAACTTCCTCTGAGTCCGTGGAAGACCAACAACAAAATCCATAGTGATTCGCTCCTATTTCCACTCCAAAATCTCTAGCTTCGGAAGCAATCTACCTCGTCGCTGATGCTCATACTTCACTTGCTGGCAATTTAGACACCGAGCCAAATACTCTACCATGTCCTTCTTCATTCTCCTCCAACGATAATGCTGCTTTAAGTCTTGATACATCTTCGGGGCACCCGGGTGAATGGAGTACCGCGAACTATGAGCCTCCTGGAGAATCAACTCATGCAATCCATCTATATTGGGCACACATAGCCTGACTTGCATCCTCGAAGCATCGTCATCTCCAATTGTGACCTATTTATCATCATTGTGTTGAACCGTGTACCTAAGGACAAACAGATGGGGTCATCATACTGGCGCTACCTGATATGATCATAAAGAGAAGACTAAGAGAACACACAAGCAAACACTCGACTCGGCTCAGAAATATCCAATCTAACAAACTGGTTGGCCAAAGTCTGAACATCCAACGACAATGGCCTCTCTGCTGCTGGTAGATATGCTAAGCTCCCCAAACTCTTCTCCCTGCGACTCAAGGAATCAAACACCACATTGGCCTTCCCGGGATAGTACAAAATGGTGATATAATAATCCTTAAGCCGCTCCAACCAGCTCCGCTGATGCAAGTTAAGATCCTTCTGTTTGAACAGATGCTGCAAACTCTGATAATCGATGTAGATATCACAAGGAACACCGTATAAATAGTGCCGCCAAATCTTCAAGGAATGAAAAATAACTTCTAAATCAAGGTCGTGGATATGATAGTTCTTTTCATGCACCTTCTGTTGTCTAGTCGCGTAGGAAATCACCCTACCGTCCTACATCAAAATCGTGCTGAGACCAATCCGCGACACATCATAATATACAGTATAAGATCCCGAACTTGTACATAATAACAATATTGGGGCCGTAGTCAAAGTTGTCTTGAGATTTTGAAAGCTCTCCTCACACTCCTCTGTCCACCTGAATGGACAACCCTTATGGGTCAGCCTAGTCATAGGTGTTGCGATAGATGAGAAACCCTCCACAAATTGACGGTAATACCCCGCCAAACCAAGAAAAATCTGAATCTCCATAGTTGAGGATGGTCTGGGCCAACTTTGCACTGCCTCAACCTTCTTCGGATCCACTTTGATCTCATCACTGACACTACATGACCCAAAAATACCACTGAGACTATCCAAAACTCACACTTCAAAATTTTTGCATATAACTTCTTTTCTCTCAAGGTCTGAAGCACTGTCCTCATGTGCTGCTCATGATCCTCCCGAGTCCGGGAGTACACCAGAATGTCGTCAATGAATACGATGACGAAAGAGTCAAGATAGGGCCGGGAACACACTGTGCATCAAGTGCATGAATGTTGCTGGGGTGTTAGTCAAACCAAATGACATCACAAGGAACTCGTAGTGACCATACTGAGTCCTAAAAGCAGTCTTCGGGATATCTGGCTCCCAAATATTCAACCAATGATCGCATGAACGCAAGTAAATCTTGGAAAACACTCTGGCACCCTGTAACTGATCAAATAGGTAATCAATACGAGGTAATAAATACCTGTTCTTTACTGTAACTTTGTTCAACTGGCGATAATCAATGCACACTCGCATATAACCATCCTTCTTCTTCACAAACAAGACAGGAGCACCCCAAGGTGATACATTGGGCTGAATGAAGCCTTCAACTCAGGGGGAGCCATACGATATGGAGGAATAGAGATGGGTTGTGTGCCCGACAAAAAATCAAAACCGAAGTCAATATCCCTAACGAGCGCATGCCCGGAAGATCAGCTGGAAATATATCTGGATAATCCCTCACTACTGGAACTGACTAAACTATAGGGGTATCAATACTGACATCTCTCACGTAAGCTAGATACGTGTCACACCTCTTCTCAAACATTCGTTGAGCCTTTAGAAATGATATAACTATGCTGGGAGTATAATCTAAGGTACCTCTCCACTCTAACCGGGGTAATCCTTGCATAGCCAATGCCATGGTCTTGGCATGACAATCAAGAATAGCATAATGGGGCGAGAAACAGTCCATGCCTAAAATAATATCAAAATCTACCATACTGAACAATAATAAATCAGCTCTGATCTCAAACAACTAATAACAACCAAACACGACCGATACACACAGTCCACAATAATAGAATCTCCCACATGTGTAGACACATAAACATGAGAACTCAAAGAATCATGGAATACACCCAAATACGGGGCAAAATAAGATGACACGTAGGAATAAGTGGAGCCTGGGTGAAATAAAAATGATGCATCACTACGACAGACCGGAACAATACATGTAATGACAGAGTCGGAAGCAACTGCCTTGTACGAGCAGGAAGAGCATAATGTCTGGCCTGGCCTCCCTCTCTAGAGAGACCTCTACCTACCCGACCTCCACTTTGAGGTGTCTGAGCAGGTGGAATAGTAGTTGTTGCCGTAATCATAGCTTGGGGACCTGGAGGACCACGCGGTGCCTGAGTAGTCTGTGGAGGTGCACCCCTCCTAAGTCTGGGGAAATCCCTCACCATATGGCGAGTGTCTCCATATTCAAAACAAGCTCTCGAAGGGCGTGGCTGCTATGGGTGGCTCGGGCCAGGTCGGCTGGACTGACCGCTGAAAGCACCCCGTGCAGGAGGTGCAATAGAGACTAATGGTGCATAATAAGGCTCATAAGGCCTAGGAGGGGCCAAAATACCACTGGCGACTGGAAGTGCTGAATGAACAGGGCGACTCACATAGCCCCTACCATGACGAGCTGTCGTAGGGGCACGAGTACCACTATAAGTTCTAGACTCTAGAGGCCTCTTAGCCTCTCTCTCCTCTCTTTCCCGAGTCAGCATTCCCTCCAATCTCCTAGAAATCCCCACAACCTACTGGTATGCAATATCCATCTCTAACTCTCGGGCCATGATAAGTCTGATACTACGGTTGAGCCCCTCGATAAATCGATGGACTCTCTCTCGAACTATAGCAACCAAGGCTGGTGCATGTCTAGCCAAATCGCCAAAGTGAACCGCATACTCTAACGCAGTCATAGAACCCTGGCGCAACTGCTCAAACTTCACGTGCCATGCATCTCTAAGACTCTACAGAACATACCCCCTCAAGCAGATATCCGAGAACTGAATCCAAGTGAGGAAGATGCCTCAGCCAGACTACCCAACTCATAAGCACGCCATCACTGATAGGCCGCTCCTCTAAGCTAGAACGTAGTGAAAAAAAACCCACACGACTCCGCTACACCCATAGTACAGAGGATACAGTGACACTCCTCAAGAAAACCCTGGGCATCCTCTGATTCCAAGCCACTGAAAGTAGGAGGGTGGTACTTTGTACCTCTCAAGCCTGAGTTGCTCCGCCTCAGAAACTGATGCCCTAACCCCGGGCTTAACTGGAGCTACCGTCTGCATTGGTATGATATCTGGAACCTGGTCGACCCGAACTCGCTTCTCTGGAGTACGGGAGGCGGGAGTCGGTGCTCCTCCCCTGGCCTGAGATGTGGCAGGAGAAAGTGAATCAATCCAGCTTAAGCCAAGGTGCTGAACATGCTCAGAAACTGGGCTAGAGTCTCCTGGAGGGCTGGTGCAGCAAAAGGTGCCTCAGGTGCCTGCCCTCTAGTCGGAGCTACTGGTGGCTCCTCTATAGCAGCTCGTGCGGGTGCTCTGGCTGCTCCACATGGACGTCCTCGGCCTCTACCCCGGCCTCTTGTGGCTGTAGTAGGGTCCGCGGGTGCCTGGTCATCTGATTCGCATGTACGTGTCCTCACCATTTGTGAGAGAATAGAAGAAAGAAGTTTAGAATTATGAAGTCAACAATTTCACACGACAAGGAATCCAAGAAGTGAAATGTTTTCCTACCAGTTCCATAGGCTCCCAAAGATAAGTACAGACGTCTCTGTACCGATTCGCGAGACTCTACTAAACCTGATTGTAACTCATAAAACCTATGAACCTAGACCTCTGATACTAACTTGTCACGACCCAAATCTTCCTGCGTAAGTCGTCGTAATGACACCTAGTCTCTACGACAAGGTAAGCCTAGCAATCGCAGAATAATTGAACTAAAATCAGAATTTAACAACTAAACTTCAACAGATAACTATATAACTGAAAAATGCCGCTCAGCATGTACAAGTAAACCAACACTCGAGTATACACAATTCTCAAAACCCGGTATACACGAGTCACAAGCTCTAAGAATTTGTTCTAAGTGTATTTATGCATCAGTAACTAGGAAAAATAAAGGAGGAACAACACAAGGGATAGAGGGGGACTCCGAGGTCTGCGGACCCTAGCAGATATACCTTAAAGTCTCCGAAAGCCGTAACAAAACTCTCGACTAGTAGCGGGGCTGGTAGAAGGTACATGGGTCTGCACACAAAATATGTGCAGAAGAGTAGCAAGAGTATACAACAACGGTACCCAGTAAGTGCCAAGCCTAACCTCGGTAGAGTAGTAACGAGGTTAGGTCAGGGCCCTACTGGGATATAATGACAAGACAAAAGATATAAAAATATGATGAAAGACTGAGAATTTAACAAAGAGAATTGACAGAAAAGTAACAACACAACACATGGAGGTAAACAACAAGGGCGCTTCTGAGATATCGTCTCGTAGTCCCAAAAGTAAATACTCAATAGGGGATCTTCCGAGGTACCGCCTCGTTGTACCAAAAGTAAATATGCAAGGGGATCTCCCGAGGTACCGCCTTGTATTCCCAAAAGTAAATGTGCAGGGGGATCTCCCAAGGTACCGCCTCGGAGTCCCAAAAGTAAATATGCAAGGGGATCTTCCGAGGTACCGCCTCGTAGTACCAATTGTAAACACATAGCTCGAAACCGATGGAAACAACAATTAACAACATGAATCCTACAGTTTAAGACTAATACAAATCAAGGAAAAACAAGAATTTAACTAAGCATGCTGCACAGATTTCATATAAACATATAAGACACGTAGACACGCGATATTAGGCCAAAAAAGATAATTACACATGCCGAGATGACTCATTTAAGGTATAACAGGTTACTTGTTCAGTAAAAACAAGAATTTTCAACAATCAGACCGTGTACGCACTCGTCACCTTGCGTACACGACACTCACATATCACAGAATTTGCACAATAGTATCCAATCCTAAGGGGATTTCCCTCATCCAAGGTTAGGCAAGCCACTTACCTTGAGCCAAGCTCAATCAATCAACAAGAACGCCTTTTCCTCGATTTTCCGACTCCGAATGGCCCAAATATAGCCAAAAATAATTACATATTATAAATGCAACTATAATAAACTAATCTAATTAATGAAATCAAGACTTTAACAAGAATTTCAAAAATCGCCCCGAAAAGTCGACCCGGGCCTACGTCTCGAAATCGGGTATAAGTCACAAAATACGAACACCCATTCAACCACGAGTCTACCCATACCAAAATTACTCAAATCCGATATCAAAATCTGAATCAAAACCCCAAAATTCGGTTGAAGAACTTTCCCACTTTTTTCCCTATTTTCTGAACCCAAAACCTTAATTAAATGATAAAATTAACGATATATTAGTGGAAAATAACAAAAACAAGTAAAGAATAATTACTCAATCGTTTCTCTGAGAAGCCCTCAAAATATCGCCTAAATGTGAGCTCTCTATCTGAAGTTATGATAAAAATGGCAAAACACTCGATTTTAAAATATAATGTGCTGCCCAGGTAAATCCTTCTTCGCGAACACGGAGACTGCCTCGCGTTCATGAAGTATAAAAATTCCTTCAGTCCAAAACCTTCTCGGCGAACGCGAGAGACCACTCGCGAACACGGAAGCTTACACTGCCCTACCCTTCGCGAACACGGGACCCTCATCATGAACGAGTAGACTAAATGCCTGATGACCCCACATACCAGCGTCTTTACGTGAATGCGTAGACCTAATACCTCACTGCTTCGCGAACGCGCGACCTACATCGCGAACACAAAGAACAAAACTTTGTTGGCCTCCCAGATACCTTACATGAACGCGAGACCTCTACGGGATTAGCTTCAACATATTATTTTTTGGGTACGTTTATCCACTAAAAAATATAGAGAACTTCTAGTGCTTTTTATTTTTATTTTTATTTTTATATAATATTAGTCTTTGATGAGCTTAAATAGAGCGACATGAACATGATCAATGAATATTCATATAGCCAAGCTCAACTTACTTAAAATTTAGGCGTAGTTTTTGATACTTGTTAGTTCCTCTCGGTTGCATATCAATTTGCCAGTAGACGTGTGGAGAGCATATTGCGTTAGATGTAGTGCTCTCGTATTATCATGCCAAGTAGCCTAGTTTCTTGGATGCTAGTTTGAAGCGGAGAACTAAAGAGATATGTTTGGGTGTTCATCTTTATCTTATCAGAAGATTCAGTACTGATCTCATCTGCCTAATAAAATAAGGATGCAGTCTCGCAGATGATCTTTTCTATAGAATGTGGATATCGACATCCTAATACACCTAAATTTGTCCAGAGGATTAACACGAGAAGTGTGGAGATTTCATCTTTGTTTCGTCAGCAGACTGAGCCCTAATCAGGCTTCGGTAACAGCTTTTGGCCAGTGTTGTTTGGTTGCTGTAGTATGTAGATAATTTCAACATAAAATTCAGTATTGTTTTTTTTTTTTCTTCCCATCTGATGTCTGGTATCTGCATTGGAGCCCGACTATATCCGAATTCGCGCTTCATAGAGCCCCATTATTCGGAGAAAGCGCTCCCACCAATGATTTTTTTATACTCAGGGCTCGAATTTGAAACCTCTGATTAAGGGAATAGCAGTATTATCCACTGTACCACATTCTTTGATGGTAACAAAAAGAATTTCAGCATTGTTAGTAGGATGTTTTGGTTGCTACTTTTTTTTTTTCCTCTTAATAATAATATCAGGCATAAGTTGTGGGAATATATGTATTATCGATCTTCATGTTGGATAGGATAAACAAACACTTAATATGTTTAAAGGGAAAGCATATATTTTAAATCATATATTGTATATTAATTTGTAATATATCAAAATCAAATAGTTGACATGTAATAATTCTTACATTAATAATCTCACTATTGCACTAATCTCCACATTATAATTCTTACATTACTAATTATTGCATAACTTGTCTCAAAACCCAACACTATAGAATATAAGCTTAAGGTTGATGATGATTTGTAATTTTTGGGATTTGGACCCCGACACATATAAAAAGCTACAGTTACACTACTAAGTTAAATTGTTATTAAAGAACTAGTAAAAGATAAGCGATTTTCCTTTGACTATTGGTTCGCTAGACTTCTTAGCTGAATCCTAGTCAGCGCCTCGTGACAAAATTGTGTGTTAGGTGGGAAATAAATTGAAGGAAAATTTCCTCATCTAGAGACCAGATTCCACGCTTAAAATTGATTAAAATGATTGAGAAAAGTGGAGAAGAAATTTCCTCACCTAGACACCAGATTCCACGCATAAAATTGGCTAAAATGATTGAGAAATAATCTTTGACTATATCTTTTATTGTAGTTTAATAATACACCAAATTTGAGAAACTAGCAAACCACCACGTTTTTGGAATCTTCGATTCTTAATTCGGAGGACTGCAACATAATCACATGACCAATAAAAATTTGAACAGCGCCATGCATGCACGCTTTTGGCTTTTGATCATATTATATATATTTATTTTGGAATAAAACGTGTTTGAAATTGCTAATTACCTCAAGATCTCCCATTAATTAACATAGATATAGAACTATTTCTCTGACTTATAGCGTTTTGAGTTTCTTAATTGCAACCAAAACCATTTTCCCACCTCAAGTCCGGTATTCCATATGCCATTTTTTTCTAGGTATCAAAGAATAGTTAGTTGAAATCACCACGTGCATATTTTGTTGCATATTAATAGAAATTCGATTCATGCTTTGACTTTTCTTTATCATTTTAAGGAAACCAACATTTCAAGATCCAAAGCTAATTAAGTTAGTAATATCTGAATCAGCGATCAAAGAAAAATAATACATCTCTTAGTTTAATTTGATCGCATTCATTTCAGCATGCAGGTACTTCATTGGTCCCATTGTTCACATCGCCTTAAAAAAGAATTCTTCTTTATTTGTCCTCTTTACGTTATTGCAATTATCCTCTAAACACTCCGATCCGTAAAACACCATAAAAATCTGGCCTATTTTCTTTTCAAATCTTTTAGCTTTACGTTTTTCCCTTTCAGTTGTTCTTCAACTTTCTGTCTCTTCATTTCTTTTCTATGTATTCAAATTATGTAGAGCTGTCGAAACTCATTCCAAAGTCATCATCTTCATTAAGAAGACATTGGGGGGAAAAAATCTTGAAAAAGGATTTTTCTTTGATGAAAAAAAAACTCCATTTAAAATGGAGTTCAATGATTATGAGATTATTTACAAATATTCTTTTAGTTATATGACCTGTTTCACATAATATCTTTATGTTAAAGACATAAGAATAAGTAAAATAAATAAATGAGACCTTTGTAGCTAGGATATTATTCATCTATTTTTCTTGTAGAATTCTTTTTTCTGTATTCAATTGTAACTGATTATTTTGTATCATTTCTTCTGTAAAATATGTGGATTTCACGTCTCTATACTTCATAAGGTTCATTGTGCAATTACACTCAGCTGTATGAGAGAATGAAAAACTGATCAGATCAGTTTTTTTCCCGTCATTTTTTCGTCAAAGAATAAGAAAATTTAGTTGAACATGAGTGACAATAAAAGATACTAATCTTGAGCTCGTAATAGTATAATTCATATGGTAAATTTTTAGCTAGAAGACTCTTTTATTTCACGACATTATGTCGATTTATATGAAAAAGGTAACCAAAGAAACCAAGTAGAAATCATCAAGAAACATTGCACTTGCCAGTTTTAGAGTTTATTCACTAATAAAGCCGACAAGAAGGAGCTTTGACTCATTCATGTTGGAGGACACGAATCTTAATAATGCTGGTTAGGTTAAGTCCATTCTTCTTCTTTCTATGCAAAAGTTTTGCTAATTAAAGTCTCTACATACATCCATTGTAGCATACCAATTTTACAAGGCACGGCTGTGTTAGTTAAACTTAAGTGTATTGATTTAAAGAAAGTTTATGCACTCCCCTTTCCTCCTATGTTTTTTCATCATTGCCTATCCTTAATTCCCTAATAAGCCGTCAATAACACTTTGACCCTATCTGGTAAAAAATTACCAGCATGACCCTATCTCAACACGTGCATTACACGTATTACGTGTATATCAAGTCATGAAATACACGCTTTTAAATTAATATATTAGGTTGGTATAAACAACGAATATGGGTAAGTATTTGGCGATCTTCTCTGCATTCTCCACATGTTGCATAAGGACAATAATTTTTTTTCCTCTTTGGGTCAAATACTGACAATATTTCCACACTGTATCTAGGATTTAATTTTAAATAGAAACCTCAAACGCATATTTGATGCTAATTAATTGAATACAAAAACAAGTGTACGAGTTTTTGTAACGTGGCAATTGGTTGTCAACATGACAATTACTTTTGTATACGGTTAAAATCGATCATATCCAATTTTAGGGGCTCAAAGGTATGCTTGGAGATTAAGTCTGTATCAAAGCAAGGTCGAGCTTAAGAACACGGAGACTGGAGGATCGAGATCAAGCAAGATCGACATCGAGTAACAGAATAACGATATATCCGCAATCGACCACAAATCTCGGCGGAAATCTCGGGATTGACAGGACCATTAACGGCTATTGATATCAATCATGTATTCTGTTTCCGAGATTAGAGTTATACCTTATTTAGGATTCATCTACTATATTATGAGGAACCCTGTTCATTTGTAGGCAGATTACATAGATTACATGACATTCATTTAACGGAGAAATAACAATATGCTGCTTCTTATTTACTTATAATTTTCTACTGTTCTTATTATTCTTATTGTTCTCAACACTTGGTCTCGAGCCTAATCCAAATCGAGGTCGATAACTTGAAAACGGCACTGGTTTGATTCATTTTAATCGCTTAAATCATTTATTTATTTAGTCATTTATCAATTGGCGTTGAATTAGATCATGTATCCTTATAACCATATTACAAGTTTAATTGTTACTCGTATTTCGAGGTAAACTGTTTGGCACCCACCGTGGGGCTAAGGATAATAGTGATTGTTCAGTGCTAATTCTGGTATGACACACTATTTTACGCTTGTTTCTTGTCAAGAATTTTGTTTTCAAGTTGAAACATGTCAAACTCCCAAAACGCATCTACACACGGTTAAAAAAGCCTCTGACTCAACGGAGAAAACGAGAATGTTATCACCCCAGAAATCGAGGTGCCACAGGCCGACCTCGGAGAAGAACCGCCCGTCAACCCGGTTGATGCCAGTTCTCATGTTGACTTAAATGCGAATTTAGGCGCAGACCCCGAGGGAAGTGTACGCAGAGAGGATCGAACTGACGGTCGAGGTACACACGGCAGAGGAGACGAAGGAGTCAGTCTCCAAATAATATTTGAAATGTTGCAAGCCCAACAAAACGCCATTGCTCAATTGCAAAATCAGCACAGGGCACCAAATAGGGTCGAGCAAAGGGCTACTCGTCGTACCGAGCCAGTACCTGAAAGATCGGGTAATAATACTTCGACAACCGATCCTGCTATAATGAGGGTGCTCGAGGAGCTTACTAACAGAATAGAATCGGGAGAAAAAGAAAATCGAGGCTAACGACAAAAAGGTAGAAACTTATAACTCACGAGTTGACCAGATACCGGGGGCACCACCAATCTTAAAAGGAATGGATTCTAAGAAGTTCGTACAAAAACCATTCCCTCCGAGTGCGGCTCCAAAGCCCATTCTGAAGAAGTTCTGAATTCTTGAAATACCCAAATATAATGGGACTTGGACCCCAATGAGCACGTTACTTCCTATACGTGCGCCATAAAAGGTAATGATTTGGAGGATGATGAAATCAAGTCTGTACTGCTAAATGAAATTGGGGGAGACCCTGTCGAAGAGAGCTATTATTTGGTACCACAACTTGCCGCCGAACTCTATCGATTTGTTCGCCAAGTTGGCGGATTCGTTTGTAAAGGCACATCTTGGGGCCATAAAGGTTGCTACAAGAAAATCGGATCTCTTCAAAGTAAAGCAGAGGGATAATGAGATGCTAAGGGAGTTCGTGTCTCGATTCCAAATGAAACGCATATTACCACCGGTCACTGATGATTGGGTTGTTCAAGCGTTCACCCAAGGATTAAACGAGCGAAGTTCGATCGCATCACGCCAGTTGAAACAGAACTTGATCAAGTACCCGACTTTGACTTGGGCAGATGTTCACAACCGATATCAGTCGAAGATTAGGGTCGAGGACGACCAATTGGGAGCCCCTTCAGGTTCAGTACATCCAAACCGGTCGACAGGTAAAAATCAGAGAGATATTGATAGAGAATCAAGGCAGAATAAGGATCAGTATCAGCCGTATGTTTCAGATCGAAGGATTAACGGTCCGGGACGCAACTCCCCCCGGAACAATCAAATGGGTGATCGAGGGCAGAATTCTCGGGGACTAATAAGCAAAAGTGGCTTCGATAAATATGCAGATCCCACAGAAGCGCCTCGATTATCGGAGAACAATTTCAGTGTTGATGCATCGGGGATTGTATCAGCTATCGGAAGGATGAAAAACACCAGGTGTCCCAGGCCTATACAGACCGTCCCCTCCCAAAGAAATCCAAACTTAATGTGTAAGTATCATGGCACATATGGCCATAGGACCGAAGACTGCAGAGAGTTGAGAGAAGAGGTAGCTCGATTATTCAACGAGGTCCACCTTCGAGAGTTCCTCAGTGATCGAGCCAAAAATCACTCCAGGGATAGAGACGCCAACAGAAAGAATGAGCAAGAAGAACCTCGGCATGTTATTGATCACGCTCAACTATGTCTAATAAAATACTAAGCGGGCGTTGTAAATATAATCCGGGGTATTATGCCCAGAGTCGATCCCACAGGGAATTTACGTATCAATTAATTCGTCAGAATACGCAACTTTTACTCAATCAATTCTCTCAAGACTTTTGAATATCAAGTGGTGATGTTTACTTAATCTAATAACAAAATAATAAACTAGCAATTAACTAACAATATAGTGTAAACAATGATAATAAAGGTCTAAGGTTATGGTTTCCCCCGTTGGTGAATTCTTTCTTAGATATTTCTTATAGTTTAATTAGTCATCTCTATCAATCATGAACNGTTGAACAAATAGAGAATAATCAACCAAAATATATTAATATCGCAATAAATTCATCCCCAACGGGTTCTACCAAAACCCTAGATTAAAGAAGTTAGCTAGACATGTTCGTAATCAAACCCAAAATAAATTGCATAATTGAACTACAAAGTAATGAATAAAAAATGTAGAAATCAATGTTTTGTCACTTCAATGGTTTCTTCTCTTCGAATCCTTCGTCTGCCTTCCAATCTCCTTGTTAAGTTGTGTTTTAGGGGTCTATTTATATGCTTAGGACAAACTCTAAATGTGTAGGAGACTTCTATTCCAACTGGGAAACACTTAAACTTGTCCAAACTCGGAATTGACCGAAACAGGGGCCTGGCGTTATGAGGCTAACGCCTGGATAACGCCAGGCTAGGGCTGGCGTTTGGACTCCAACGCCTGGCTAACGCTAGGCTAGGGCTGGCATTTGGACTCTAACGCCAGGCAGGGCCAGGCGTTTGGGCTCTGGCGCTCAACTATAGCCCGGTGCACTCCTCCTCGCCTCTTGAGCGTATTTTCGATGTATTTGCATCCATTTAGCTCGGTTTCCATCTCCAATTCACCTACACATGAAATAGACTCTATTATGCACATAAAAAGTGTATTTTTATCATTAACGCACATAAAATGTAGGGCATATAACATGTTAAACCATGAATTCTAGCCTCGCATCAATACCCCACACTTAAACATTTGCTCGTCCTCGAGCAATCAAACTACACTCATGTACACAACTTATTAAGCAAATCTCTTAACACGTTATACCAAGAATATTTAAAACAGTTCAAGCACAAAGGTATGACATCCTCGCCTCAATAATTGACTCACAAATACTATGCTTTATTCACAATCCACTAACTACTCTAACTTAGAGGTCAACAACATTACCTTTCCTTCATGAATCATGTGCCCTCACCAAATCAAAGAGCTAGTTCCTCACACAATAAAATTTAAGAACACTTAGGAACTCAAGATAGAAAGAATTCACTCGCTCTCAGAAATAATATTCATATGCCACAAAAGATGCACCATAGGCTTGCCCGTAGTGTACTACTCTACTAATCGAGCTCATTCAGTCTAGGATCAAGTAGGACTTTATTTGGTTGTAATGTAGGCTGCGGGACGGGTAGGATACATTTGGATATAAAAGTGACTACACCTCCCTAAGCACTTTAATACATATACTTTCGCGTTCAACCTCAAACTTATAATAAGCCAAACTCCACCTCCACATCGATGTTATTACCCCATACTTCTTTAGGCACAATTACATTAAGAGTCACCACATATATTTTTTTCTTTCAAAACAATACAACTTATTTATTTTCTATTTTTTTTATTTTTTTCTTCTTTTCTTCTTTCTTTTTCAAGTGACTCTTACTTTTCAACACAGT